>JANTNT010240813.1:0-11350 GCA_024752375.1 Entacmaea quadricolor
GTATATTCCACGTTCTTGGTATTGGTTGGGTATTGTTTTGGCTAGGTAAAGTGGTGGACGTGATCGAAAATGGTAGACCAAAATACCGTAAGCAGGTTGGAGATCAAAGATTAATGTTGATCTTAATCCTTGTAAAGCAATTTTTCGTTGTTTTTAGGAGCCTACCTTTTCCTTTGAACAATACACATGTTTGAACAGACGATTTTACGTCTGTTAGGATGTCAGAGCTTGAGAAAATAAATCGCGGCTATGACGTCACTACTACTAAACATCACCAGATGTTAAGACTGACAGATATCCTTACCTTGTTACCATGGTAACCAGTGAACGTTAGAGCCTCTGAAAATATATTGACAGCACGTTGTCATAGAAACACATCGATCACTTCAGTATACTCGATCGGCAGCTGCTTGAGAATGCCAGGAAGGCACCCTAACCTGGATGCCATGGAAACGTCGAGTTCCGAAAAATCCTTCTAACCTCCCAAGAAATCGAATGTCTATATGAAATCTATTGGTGAAGATAATTCAAAGTGTATTCAATGTAGTGTCCTTTTATAAGGAAACGAATCAAAGCAAAGTTTATTAAATGATTATTTTGCGAGAGATTTCGTAGCTTTGGTTTAAATAATATGACATTTCGAATTATTTTCATGTCATAATTTTAAAGCAATATCGACGAATAGTTGCACGTACGCCCACGTCCTTGTAGTCTTCAATTTCCTGTTATATTACGTCATAGGATTGTAATGTTACAGGATTGAGAACGAGGCTTTTACCCACTGCTAGTGTACGTTGAAGAATATTTTCTTCTCGCTCAGCCAGATTTAAACTCCCCAGGGGAAACGATTCCACAGCAAAACTCTGGAGTACAGATTTAATTCTTCTCCGATCCGTAAGGAAAAAGGTAAATTGTTTAGGTTTAGAAAAAAATATTTACGTTCCCGTTTGCTCAGAAATACAACTGGCGATTTTAGCGTGACGTGTCGTTGTGCACGTGCTGTTGGCTTGATCTGTCTGTATTATATTTAATACTATCTAGAACGCCTGAGGTTGCACATTGATTTTACCTAACATTACAGCGTTAAGCGTTTAAGCTGTAATTCACTATCTAATATAAAATAAGGAATATTATAGAACTAAATGCTTAAGATAACGACTGCGAAGAGTAAAATGCAAATAGACCACAAGACTTATTATAATTTCACAAAGATCTACTAGCAAGTCTGTCAGTAACCCTGTTAAAACAATGCAAAATTGAAGATTTTTACTTAAGGAAGTACTTTTTAAATCGAATTCGGTTCGTCTAATAGTTTATTTTATGCAGGGTTTTTTAAAAGAAACTGATATTTTCTTTTACTTCGCGCCAAAGCCAAACTATCCCACAGTTTGCGTTCCGTTCGAATAACGAGTAAACCACATAATATAATAAATTACTTCCGACTTTATTGAATATATTTTCTAGGAATGTCTGCGTCAATAAAATAGGGGTGCTTTTTTCTTTATACAGTAAAAATTTACCATTTTTCAAACAACCTCATCTGTTGTGAGATTCAAATTATAAAAATAATGCCGAATACAATGTGGTCTTTTTCGGGATATCTTCAAGATGTCTCGGAATATTTAGATTTTTATTTCTTTGCTTTTCTTTGCCAAAAAGACTCTTGTCTGTTATTGGAATATTTCGGAGTATTTTGATTTTGATGCAAATACTTATGCCTTAAAAAATGTTTTCTGTTTCGGAATGGTTTTGGAGTATTTCTGAATGTCGTTGTGGACATTTCGATTATTTCAAGCCGGGATGTCATTCGTACAAAAAAAAAAAAAAAAGATTTTTGTTTTTGTTTTTGCCATTTTTTTCTTCTGACCCCCCACCCCCACCCCCCAAGATTTCCATTTCACTTTTTACCCCCTGGAAAATGGACAATTTTGGAAAGAATCCCCAGGATTTCCACGTTTCTATTGTTTATTTCGATCTTACGCCCACAAGAATATCCATTTCCCAGTTTTTTGGACGTGTTCGTTTAGGTGCCAGTTTTAAGTGTCAATTCCTAGCAGGGTGCAATTTCGACACGTATCAAAAAACTCCAAATAATCAGATAATATGTCCTTTCTAATCACAAATATTTATTTTTAAATGTGATGCATCAAAATAGAGCAATTTTGACTCATGAATGGCTTCCGCTCTGAACCAATCAGAAAGCGATAAAACAGACACTTTTCAATCACAATGCTTGAATACGGAAGCCATTTAAGAGTATCGCTAACGGTACCGTACGTTTTCCATTGCACAACATGCTTACAAGGTAAAACAACAGTCTTAAAGATAACTTGATCTTAAGTGGTGCATGTACTCTCCATTTTTGAGGGGAATACGTCAACTCAATTCTCGGATTCAAGATTTCTACCCCGTATATAATTTACCCAGTGTTTTACTTCTGGTAATAACAATTAAAAATATATTAATTAATAATAATGCAACAAGCATATTGCCGGTCGTATGTAACCGTTTTTTTGAATCTCAGTGGTGGATCCAGGGTGGTACCGGTGGGTTCCATGGAATTCTCCCTTGTGAAGCCGATCACTAATTTACGTTCAAGACAGTAAAATAAAATTGATTTTGGAACTACCCTTTCTTATCTGAAGCCGATTATGTCCTTAAAATGCACGGAATAACGTTTCTGGAAACCCTCTTTTAAAAATCCTGAATCTGTGTTCAAGAATATAGCTATTTCAAAAGCCATTAACGTTTGAAGATCTGAGATCCTAAAAGACTTGGAGGAAGAATCCCATTAAAAAAAAAAGAAAAAAAAAACCCCTTGATTCAGTGTAGATGTAGAAAAATAGATATCAGGTTTTAGATCTCCCCCACCATCAACCTTTTTTAGAAACTGGTATACATCAACTCGCATCAGAAAAAGGAAGCACCCTTAGATCGACTACCGGTTCATTCACAACTTGAATCGATTCTAAAGGGAGGGATTTTCAAAACCTTTGTAGTGCTTATACAAGATGAAATGTCTTGTACTATTACAATACATCAGGCCTCATGGATAGACATATTATTGAGGTTGCTGCTGGACTTCAATACAACTTAAAACTGATCATATTATTCCTTTAACAACATCAACGCCAAGGTCAAGGAAACGTTTCCTCTTCAACTGTGTGTTTCAACATGCAAATTTGTTTTCGGAAGCTTCTTGCTCGGTACGTGCTGTCTCCAAAATGCCATAATGTTTAATTTTCTAAAAAAGGAAGAGATATCCGTACTTGAAAACTTTAAGACGTTTTTATATCCCGTTGTTAATGAGTTTAAAATTAATTAGAGAGAAGGGATCGAAGTTGGTCGAAGCATGAAATTTTGCGCGTCCCAGTCCTATGGTATCTTAATGGAAGCGCAGGGTCTGGGGTGAACTTAATGGGTAAGACTACATTCCGGGCGGAGGTGGACCCCCAAAAATTTGGGAACGACGCAAAACTCAATAGGATTAATATCATGAATATCATTTGTGCGTCCAACTCCGCCCGGGATGTAGTCTCTTCGGAACTGAATGACTTTAATTATTTTTGAGACATTTTACACTAGCAAATCTGTCAACAGTTTAAGAATCACTCCGAATCGTAAAGACGTGTTTGCATTTTTCGGTCATCAAAAAAGAAAGGCAAATTTAGCTCGTCTTGTTGACCTTTTTAAAGATTTTTCGACCGAGAATTTACAAGTGATCAAAAATTTTTTTGACCGCATAGAGAGACTAGCTAATCACTTTTAATGTCATTTATACTAACCTTTTGAGTGTTTTGGTCAAAAATACCCTCTATTTCCGCGCGAACTTTGCGACGCGATATCTCAAAAAAAATTTTTTGCTGTGCCGGTGTGATTTGCAAATATTGAGCTGTGTGAGTGAGGAGACCAGCTGCATCGCATTGAGTCTTTAAGTCGGCAAAGAGCGGCATTAGCAATAATACAGTGGGGGTTTTTAATGTGCCATCACGCAATTCTAAAAATCTTTAAAATCCTGGAGAGCATAACGTGGACCAAACTTTCAGACTTATTTGGTGGCATAAAACGACTCCGAGGAAAGAAATGGAAAAGATACATTAAGAAAAAAGAAAAGAAAAGAAATGTGTGGATGAATAGGCGCCTGCGGTCAATGTCGTGCAGGAATTTTAAAGGCAGTGTTTGCGAACAAAGCTGGAAGAACAAGATTATACCAATAATACTGGTCAATTACATCAACAAAAGAAGTTTGGATAAATGTTTTTTTATAGTCACAGTATGTCGTGACGAGACAAGAATCTAAGCCTCCTACATTAAAACTGATTACCGCGTCACGTACATTTGTTTTCAAAGATTCGTCACGAACGTGTTTGGACAACCTTGGTGGAACTGTCGTTTCCTTAATGCGAGACGAGAATAAATTCCCTTGACTGTGAATGAGTTGTTCGTAATCAAAGATGCTTTGGCAAATCTGCGAAATTGTTTGAGAATTACAGATGGCGTGAAAAGTGCCACTGGCATTCAACGATTATCTTTGACGGGAAAGTGACAAGTGTATCGCCTATATGATATCATTTATTTTTACTTTTACAGTTTCATAGTAGATTGTAGACTACGTGAATAATAGCTTTTTCATGTCAGGAAAATGAGAAATACTTGAGATTCTGATTCTATCGTTTTTTCCCTTTTATTTGATTTTTTTATCCTCCTGAAGGTGAAAATGTTATCATCTTGAAATCAACCAATGTTCAAGATGGTGGTACGTATCGACACGCCTATTCGATTTCACCGCTAAAGTAGAAAGACTAAAAAGCGAAATCGGAAGATCCTAAAAGATAAAAGTTAACCAAATTACAAAAGTCCTCGTCCCCGGAAGCTATCGTTATCAGGGTTAATTTTTGCACGAAAGCGCGCTTTTTATTTAACCTGGACGGGGAAAAAACTATTTAAAAAATGAACACTAATTAATTAAATGATTTTTACTGAGAGCGAGCAAGAATGATTAATATCTCTAAGTCTTCAATCTAAGTGACGAAATTTTGCAATCACAAAGAAAGGATATTAATGATCTTCCATAACAACAAGTGCTAATTTTTTGCCCGCCTTATAAATCCTATTAAATTTATTTTTCCACATCTAAACAATTCTAGTGCCACCCATAGACAATGAATAAGTCTTGATACCTGTAATTTTGGCCAGGTAGTTGATGTTTTTTTTGGTTTCGTGTGCGCGTGTTTGAGTAGTCGTAGCGGGTGATCTGATACCTTAGTGACTGTCATATCTCCGGCCACTGCACGCAAAGAAAAAAAGCCATTGGTATTACAAATAGTGCAATCCTATTGGCTCACCAGAGCGAGGTATTTAGGTATAAAACCGTAGAAGATAATAGTACGGCTCTGTACATAACATTAACACGTTAGATCAAAAGACCTCAACATGTTAGGACGCAAAATGAACAAGGAAGCGTTAATCGTCCAACAAGAAAGACGAGCTAAACGAATCAAAGTCAGAAGACTGATCCGAAATTCTAGAAACCACAAAGGTAAAAAGAATGTTTTTTTAAAACGATTGTTAACTATCAGGGGACTTCCTTTAGTAACAAGATCTACCTTTAAAAATCCTCGTTACATTTATAGGCGTATAGTTTTGAAAACTATTTTCGTAAACTAAAGTTTGGCCGTAAAAAAGGATACATTTTTTAATAGTTAGTAAATAAACGTTAAATTCCTAGCAGATTATGTTGTAGTTTAGTGTGAGGAGGAAGTTCTTACAGTGTCGTGCTAAATGTTCTCCCTTTTAATGGACTATCAATGTTCTCTCTTGTGTTTGGTCCTCGAAGACAATGTTTCAGTCACAGTAGCCTTCACAAAGACTGGCTGATATAAATGATTTCTTTATAAACAACATTCGACCAGGTTTCTTCAATCTTGTTCTGACCAACCTCTCTACCCTGGACGTTTGTGTAGCAAGGGTGTTCCTTAAGAACATTGGCAATTCACAAGTTTGATCTTCACCAAGGTGTCAATGTGTTTTGAGTTCTAGTAATTTTTACTGCCATTCAAAGGGAAATAAATGTGAATACGTAATTAAGTAGGAAAGAGCTATTTTGATGACATTTCGGCGATTGGTCACGAAACAGAACTGATGAAAGTAAAACGAAAGAAAAAAATATATTTAAAAAGTTATGTAATAGTGAAAATGGCGTGTTGTTCGTGATTGGCAGTAATGTAATGTAATGTCATTCTATATATATATATTAGATATTTTCATTTATACTTAGCAACAATTTGAAGTGTGTTAATTTATGCTTAACTATGGGGAGTATTTTGTAAAAAGGAAATGATTATGATAATTTATGCGTATTTAAAAAGCAACATTTAATGTCGCGAATATGTTTTGCAACATTGTTTTCTGGGATAGCATGTATATATCTTGAAAGAGAATCAAGACTTTAGTCCATTAGCCTACCAAGATATTTTTTGTCCATTATTTTAGATTTCGTGCGAGTTGGACAAACATCTATATACTTAGGATTACTAATTCTGTTCTGCAAATCACTTTTGAGTGGGATTATTAGTATTATTATTTTATTCCAAGAGAGCTCTATGTATTCCAAAGCCAAGTATAACGAAAACGCTATTAGTCAGTAAACAAGTGAAAGTATGCCTGAGGGGGTTAATATCTGTTGTAGCATCAACCATATTCTCTAAACGTGATAGCAGTAGGATTTACACGCAAACACATTTTAAAACTTGATGAACTTAACTTCTCAGTCGAGATTGTCATAATGCGCTCTTAATGCTTAAAGCTTTAAAATTTATGGTCAATTTAAAGAAAAATCAGTCCGATATCTATAAGACTCTATTCGTATTAGCACCGTATATAAGAAGATCACGGACAATCACTAAAACTACCATCGTATGTGACCAGGAATTTTTACAGAATCCAACTTTTCTAACTTAAAAAATTAGGGCGAAGTTCTTTTCCGAGAGTTTTTGTCTAAGCCGACATTTTTGGGGAGAGCCGGGTCATTTTTCGATTCCGTGTATGGTGTTAAGTACCTGTCGCGTGCGAGTGGGCCAACGATTGAAATACTTGTCAGAACTATGTCATTACCTCAACTCCTTTATTTGGAAAATGGCAGCTAAAATTGCCTCTCGATTGATAATTGTTTCTTAAGAAATTAAGACCCAGCTTTATGTCCCTAGCAGAATTTATAATTAACAATTTATCTCGACTATCATGTATTAATATACATTATAAGAATATCATTTTTGATATCCAAAAGTCAAAAAAGATAGCTTTTTTAGTTTTTACAAGTCAAATGATTTCGTGATGAACTCGGTAAACGAAACAAGACTTGTGTCAGTTTTTTTTCCGCACGCCGCCATCACTTTCGAAAAAGTCGGTTTTGAGATGACATCGTCCAAAACGCACCATCAACCAACACGAAAGGTAAAATTGATACTTACATTAGGAGACGGCATGGAAAATCTAAACATATCAAATGACATTAATAACTGGTATCGTTGGAAATAGTATCTTAATTACTTTCTATTTTGGCATCGCGTGTAACTGGTGTCGAAGTCGTTTGATTCCCCAGAGAGAATCCTTTGGGGTCAATGATTCCAGGAGGACAATTCCCTGCTAGCAGTTTTCAATCACCGAGTCAATTAGATAAATAATCGATTTTTCGCTTACTCTAAAGAAATTCGAAAGAGAAGTTGAAAGGAGTCAACTGATTCCCCGAACTATTTATAGTTAATGAGATGAAGATGGGTTTCGATATAACGTCACGATCATGGTCCAATGAAACTTCTGTCCTATACTTAGATGGTTATTAAAAATCAGTTTATTGCACGTGGCTAAGATGACTGCTCTTTTGTTTTACTTCAGCGATTTC
Organism: Entacmaea quadricolor; assembly: GCA_024752375.1. NCBI lineage: Eukaryota > Metazoa > Cnidaria > Anthozoa > Actiniaria > Actiniidae > Entacmaea > Entacmaea quadricolor. The sequence goes on from JANTNT010240813.1 coordinate 7,901, forward strand.
TCACTCGCACTGGTAAATATGTTAATTGCGGTGCTTTAATTATTATTTCCTGTTTTCACTTACTGAGAGTAGTTGATTAAAACAATAGGAAATAGTGCTTAGTTTTATGTCTAGCCCTACGAAATTCGGATCGATAGTCAATTATTGCGAAGGTGCTAGAAGTCATTTATAAACGTGTGAAAATTACATAAAAGGCATTTAACTAAAGCAGTCATTATTGAAGTGTGAAAATGAAATGTGTCACGCGAAGCAAAATACAAGGCATCTGACAAAATTATACATATTTCATATTTATTTATCCATTTAGTTTATTTTTACGAAAGTAACGATAAAATTACAATTTTTTTCACATCTGCCTCACAGAATCCCTCAGAAAGTACACGATAGACGAAATCCACGATCGAAAAGAAGTCCTGATCAGCGATTGTTAACTTCAATGTGGCAAAGAACGTGCTTTATATAATATAAATCATAGTGTCATAATTGAGATACATGATGAGTTCTAACAAACTGAAACTTGTTATAAATATTAATGACAAAAGACAAAATAATAAAGGAAAAGACAAAATAAGGACGAATTTAGATATGTTAATTTTGGCGGTTTTGTTGAGAATGGTATGTGCAAAAAGTAAACAACAATTGATCTGGTAGGATTCACTCTTTTTTATCAAGTTGTTAAAAACAATAAAAAACAAAACGGGATATATTTTACTTTGGTGGGATTGGCAAGTATGAATTAAAACCGGAACAAAGCGTTTTCTGGCTAGCGGTGGACTTTTGACGTATTGACCAATAAGATTCGTCCATCTATCTTTCAATTATTATACTTGACAGTTCTTTAGCTGCGAATTTGAATCGAACATCTGCCGTTTAAACTCTAACGCCGATCGTACGTGTATTTCTTTATTATTTACACATAGCGCGATTATCAAAAACATGGCTTTTCAAATACAGGACACAGAGGAACTTCTTTATCATGATTATCATTACGTTCCACTGTTCAAAATCTATAACCCAACGTGAAAGTTGGTGTCTTTATCTTGTTGATACGTGTTGGGGTCAAATTGTCAGACTGCTGCCACGTGCGATTATTTCGACAGTTTCAAAAGGCTAAGAAACGATATTTTCCGCCACCATTTCCCAAGCGTTTCCTCGCTATACGTTGTTCTGAAGATGTTTTTTAATCTGAAAGAAAACCGCAATTTTTGCCTATAATTAAATCCTACCATTCTCACTCGTCTGTTCAAACTGATTGTCGAGCGATTTAATAGCACGGATTCGAGTGTCATTTTTTGATACAATTTAAAAATAAAGCCACAGAACATGCATTGCCTTTTCGAAATGTTATTTTCGTTAACTGTGTATTTCTTGACTTAGTTGAACTGAACATAACATACAATTGACACGCAATGAAGAAATTCAATATCAGCCGGTATATTCCTGAGCACTGGCACTCACGAAACACACCTAGACTTGAATTATTCAGAATATAGTGCTCTTAAATGGAACTTTTCATGGTGGTACGCATAGTACTTGGTGACAAACTGTAAGTAGAACTTTTTGATCGGGCTAAGGTTGTTAAAAAGCGCCACACATTCTATCACGTCTATCACGTAGTCCATTTCTTCGTCACGCGTTCGTGCCAAGGTACGTGACTAGTGCCAAATAACATTTAATTGTTTTGACAATAGCCGCTGGTTATGTATACAAATATGGATCGCGGCCGATCAATTTTCATTCATTCGATCACCAAAGACCACAGCGTTAGCTTCACTGTTCGCGACTCTTATCTAGAACTTTTGTTAGATTCTTGTATTCGATAACTGACTTCGTTGGATTCCGAACATCAAGTAAGTTCATTAAATTAAGGGGAATTAGAGGAGAATTGATTCAAAGGCTGTATTTGGGTTTTAAGAGGCTTGTGTTCGAACCAATAGTTCAGTTTAAGGATACCAGTTTAAGACGTCGACTAGCAAAGAACAGTAAAGGACATTGAAATGGACCTTGAGGGCATAGTTATATCTATATATACTTTTTCAAAGTCCTAGTTCCGTTTAATTCTTTTTTTGTAAAAAAAAAAACCCCGTAACCTACAATATAAATTGTTTGCTCCCGGAGGAGGTCAGTGACACGATAGACTGTTGGCCGAATGTCGTTAAGCGCTGAAATCCCTACCACAACTCATTTCTTTTCCTTTAATTCACAGATATATTAGAAACACCGTCGTCCAATCTTCAGTTAGAACCGAAGCAGACTGAACAAAGGAGTTCTCCTATGATAGCGACAGCTTCAAACTTCGCCAACACAGACATGGTCTTTCCTCGAACCGCTTTTCCGTGCCACGAGAACTCATCACTTCACATTTCAGCTACAGATAACACCAAACGATTTAGAAACAGCCCTTTGAGCTCTTTCAACGGAGATTTCACGGGGAAAATATCCCCGGGACTTGCCATGAAAAGAACTTACAGCGACGATGTATACAATAAGCCCGAAGGAAAGAAAGTGTGTTTGGATTCTTTATTTCGCGGAAAGGAAGAAATTTCAGAAGCAGACTTTCAGATGGCACTTATAAAGCAAAGTATTTCCAGGAAAAAAGACTGGGTTTATAGCCAAGTGCTACAGAACTTAGGGCTTGCAACGCCTTCGGAGACGAATCGCGTGAATTTTATTGGCGATTCTCAACGGGGAGGCGCAAGAACCTACGAGAGCAACAAAAGGGATACGCCATTTGTACACAGAATTTCACAATCAACACAAAAGCCGAGCTTTAGTGGATTCGTTAATAATGATTCTAAAAAGGTTCACGATGAAGAAGGCAATTGTTATATAGATTCAGAAGATTTTATGAGTTTCCATCGACCGAAAGGATCACCAATGAATTCAAGAGACAATACTTTTAATGGTCATATCAAACCAGAGATGAACGACTTTGACAAATGTGATACAACAGGCATACCAAAGAGGAGTTTGTTTTTAACATTAAAAATCAACGGTGGAGTAGCCATCGATCATGATAACATGCCTAAACTATCAGCCGTTCATTCTCACGCTATTAAAGGAAGACGGCAACACGAGTGTCTAAGACAACGTCATGTTGAAGCGAAATTAACCGGCTGTACATACAGTGCTACAAACTCGCGTGAATTCATATCCGAAGAAGTGACAGAAGATAGAAATGTCATCATGAAAGAGGAAGCCAAATGGTGGCCACCGAGCCCCGAGTCGTTGCCTAACGATGTGATGTCACGGGATAGCGGAGAGGGATTACTAAAGGTAATGACTCCACATGACATGAAAGCCTATGGACTACCCAAACAGGTTAGTTTAATTTTTATTAAATAACGAGTAGATTAATCCATTTTCAGTAGAAAATATTCCTTCATATACTTCTTTTACACTCGTGTTATTACGTCAGGCTTATCCGCCGAGAACGGCTCGCCTGCCAAA
>JANTNT010240924.1:0-14309 GCA_024752375.1 Entacmaea quadricolor
GTCATGAAAAATTTCTTAAATTTTCTGTAAAGCTTGATTTGAACTTGATGAATCTGAACATTGAAAAAAATATATAGAGTCACGTGCAAATTTTGAGGGTTTTGCCCTCTTAAAGTTCAAAACACCAATGGTCCCTTATAAAAATTTTGAACGTTGTCATGGAAACTCAGCGGTATTTGTGTGCGCGCGACCCTGTGGGCTCAAATCGAACGTTCAATAGTAGCCAGTCACCTTAAGACATTAAACAGTGCTGATTCTGTTGCTTTACAATTATACTATAATTGTTGCATCAATAAAACACATGTTTGTGCCATATATTTTCAGGCCCTCTTAATATGGCCACCTGACTAATACAGCTACACTGGTCTGTTCCTTTAGTGGCTGTATCAACCAGATTCTACTGTATTCGGATAACAATCAAGATTTTTGCATTTTTCTAATAAATATCCACTGGATGTATTATATCAGCTAGTTTGTGACTGCGGATGAAGTTCAATTAATGAGGGGGGAGCATAAAGGTTGTCAATTTTAAAATATGAAATCTTGAGAGTCGCCTCCCCCCCAATGTGTACATTTGTAAAAACTTACCATCAAGGTAATTAATATAAATTTTAATTAGCCATCTCCAAAATAAAAAGACCCCCTCTATGTCTTTCAGAAATTTAAGCCCCTAAAATCGTCAAAGTAAACTTAAGCTTAAATGTGTAACAAATTGTGTGAGTTACCATTAAATTAACTTTTCTGTAAAATATCAACTTCAGAAGGGTAACATGAGAACTACTAATAGCAAACCATTCACGCATATAAAATATGATTGGGTCCTGTCCAGACGATTGATATTAAATATTCAAATTGAAAAAAGACAAAAGAGCAGAAAAAAGAACATAAGCTTTCACTCCTTTGCTACTGAATTTTACCGTCAGACCTCTGTCGTTACAAATACTTATTTCTCTGATTTTACAATTTCAGAGCTCACAAACTCGTTTTCAAGGGTCAAACAAGCTTAACTTTGGCGCCCAATTTTGGATTTCAAATCCTCACCTATTTTGTGCTCTTTTGGGGTCTTGGAGGCTATAGAATGCAAGACATTTTCTTCAGCCACTGATGTCTTGTTAGGTTCCGCCATATTTGTTCTCTGAGGTTGTTTTTGCCGTGCGATATCGACCCCAGGCAGTCGATCATAAACCATATTGACCTTATGAGCCTTCGGTATTTCAAAATATCAGCGGACCCTCAAAACAAAACCACAGGAAACCCATTTAATGAACAAGTCCCAGTCTCTCTCGTACATTTCTTGTTTATTCCTTTTGTCGAAATTCGATTACAAGAAGTTCTGTAAGAAATTTTGATTGTTAAAAAACAACAAAATTATTGCTTTAATTTGAGGATTACCTCAAAAATACTGTCTTAAAGAGTTAAAGTTAAACTTAGATACATTTACTGCTTGATTTTTGGTGTATTTTAGCAAGACATCAACCTCAGTGATCGACTAAAGATATTACTCTGTAATGGGCGCTGTTTTGGCGTTATGCACTGCAGCACAGGCAAGTATTATTATCAATAATAATGATAAAAATAATAATAAATACAATGCAATACTTTAAAAACGTCTTTGTTTAAAAGAAAACCTAAATTACATTTTAAAACTTCTTATTGGCATGAGCTTAATGACCTGTTATTTTACTATAACTGCCGTATTGGTCGTTATAGTATTCCTATTAACGACTTTGTCATTCCTCGTACTAACCATAGAACTACTCGCTTTTCTTCTGCTTCTGATGTAATAATCCCTCGCTGTCGAACTAAACTTTTCCAGGTTAGTTATTTTAACCACATAACTAAGCTTTGGAATAGTTTACCTTGTTCCACACGTGATTCTTCCTCTTCTAATCAGTTTAAATCTTTTCTTGTTAAGCACTATAATAATGCACTTAACAATACCTATAATTCTGATGTATTTAATACCTGGAAATCTATTTGTCCTAAATGTTGTACGATATCTAATATTTTGTCCTCTAAACGTTGCTGCTACTGATTCTTGATCATTATTATTAATTATGTAAATATAAGTTGTTTTTATGTGCCTAATTTATGATTTTTATCATTTAACTTTTAATAGATATATGTATATTTAGATATAGACGTAGGTAGTTAGATACATCAATTTGATTATATATATATTTTTTTCTTGCCATAATTTCAGTATTATTATAGTTCTTATTTTTTGTTATAAGCTTAGTTATGGGCACACTTAATTTGGAGCCTCGCTCTGTTGTGTTGTCCCTCACCCATTTTACTATTTTAAGTCTTATTTATAACTTCATATTTTTATTAATTTATTTTAAGAGTTGGGTGAAAGTTTCGTAAATAAATAAATAAATAAATAAAAAAAAACTGTTTTTAATAAAAACAGATCTCAGAAATAAGTTTAATAATTAGCTTAATAAACTTAACTCTCGTATCGACAGCTATCGATCATCAAGGTCAAGATGTTTTTTTAATAATTTGTATCCACTGCAGGTTATGGGTAAAATGGGGCTTTCATTTATTAGCACATGGGAGGGGGGTTCTGCAGAATAACAGGGGTTTCGTTATTTTGAGAATCTCGGTAGGAGTTTTTTCACATAAGCTTAATGAACATCTGTAAAAGCTTTTAGTGAGATGATGGAAGGGGGGTGATTAAATTTTACCTTACAGTGTTGGGGGAGTTGGGTCATGTTTGTAGACTATTCCATGAAATTTTGCCAACCCCCCTCCCCATGTGCTAATAAATGAAAGCCCCCTAAACTTATGTCAAGTCAGTGTGAAACACCAAAATCCCATTCCTGCAAAGCCTGGGCATTTGGATTTTTAAATTTTTTCCTTCAACAAAAAAGTGCTGAAATTATTAGTACAGTATTATCAGTATTATCATTCTTATGCACCATTGTAATCACTCATTTTGTGATCAAATGTTCCTCCTTCCCTGGACAAGAAATTGAAATCAAATGTACCAGGAAATGGATGAGGGAGGGAAGGCTGATGTACTATATACACTTCTAATCATAGATTTCTGCATTTAACTGATATTTTGAACCATTGTGCTGTTCCAAAATATCTGCACCCCCAAGTTGAGAAGGTAGTAATCTAGCTATCATAACCCCTGAATTTTCCATTTAAACCCCCAAAAAATTTAAATGATAACCCATGTTTGAAGGCACTGAGGAAGTGTACTTTTTGATAAATACCCCCTAGAATTTTTATATTTGACACCCCTGGAAATTTACTGTAGAACCCCTTGGAAATTTCATAAGGTGAATTTTGCCTATGAAAAAGATTGAAAATCCCTTGGAAATCCACTTATTTTCCCTGGAAATTCACTATATCAATGTAAAACTCCATTGGAAATTTCTTAATTTTAATTTGAGAACCTCTGGGAAAACTAGCAAATTGAGAAAGCTCCTGAGAAGGCTCCCTGAAAATGTGTGGCCAAATCTTGTGTACTCCCTGGAAAAAAAAATCTTGAGTGACCCCTGGATTTCCAGACTTCCACAGCAGGGGAGTGTGGATTATTTTTGGAATAGCCCATGCTCACAATTTGTTGTGTCAGTTTATGAAAAACCTTGTCAATGCCATATTCATCTGATCACGATAATCTTAGAAACATGGAAAGTCAATCATTAGAGTAAAATGATAGATTAATTTTATCAACATCCATTCAAAAAAGTATGTTGAATGAAAGTCAAATTATATAATTTCAGTTGTACCATAATTCTTCTTAGTTAACAAAGATCTTGTAATTTAAGATGATCACATTTATTGAATTTGATGGCCATTAAAACTTGAAAGATTTGCCATTTTGTTGGCAGAGAAAATGGCATTATTTTGTGCTCGCTATGCATTGTGGCTGACTGGGATTCTTCAGGTTGAAGTAATCCACCTGTCAACCCAGAGGCGGCAGAAGTGTGGGCCAGGGGGCACTGGTCCCTCACTAAATTCTTAGTTCAGATAAAACTTTTAATAGCCTACCTTGCAGGCTCCTTGGTTTGCAGGGAAGGCTGTCAAATGCCCCAAAAAATGCAAAAAAATAATGCTAGCAAGCAATCTAGTGTGAGCTGTGTCTAGTTGTATGTACTGTACTGTATATTGCATATGAAGTCTGGTATGTTAGATGGTGACATATGTCTGCATATGCTTGAAATATAAGACTTGAGCCAAACTCTAGACAATTAACCTTTACATTGACATATTGCCAGCAATAAAATGCCCCCATTGCTGCACAGAATGGCATCCTTGGTACTGGATGTTAGTCCTTGATGTTCAGCTCAAATTCTAGCTTGACTGCCTGCACATTTGGCATTCTTCATTTGTTGTTTTTAACTTGAGCTCATCTCACTCTCCTCTTGTCCAAACCATTGACGTCTGCTCCCCCTCCAAACAACAAGTAACACTGGTATATAACCTAGTCATATCTTTGAAAGATGCTCACAGACTGGTAACAATTAATATGAAAACGAGGCCAGTTGCCCCTGGACGTATGATGTACAAGTCTGTATAAACTCAAGTTAATTGTTTTATATTGATAATCCATGCCACTATGGGACATTAATACAAAACAATTTACTGAATTTACTGGCTCATGCATCATAAGTCCAGGGACAACTGGCCTCCTTTTCATGTTGATCATTACAAGTCTGTGTCTTCCAGAAATATGACAATCAATGGCAAATGTAGGCTAATTCTTGCTTGTTTTCTTTTGTTTGAAGTTAGAAAGAAAATCCCTTAGTCAAATAGCATAGAGCCGGCATGTTTTTTGAATGATTAAATGAATGAATATTTCACTTCAGTGTGCATGGTGTTGCTGTCCTGTGGCTGTTGGGTGTTGTTGTTCTTGCTGTCCTTCCTGTAAGAGTTCCACATCAACTCGTATCATGTACAGCATCTTCTTGCTGCTTGGTATTGGTGTTTCCTGTCTGATGTTATCAACAGCAGTACAAGAAACCATGGTGAACAAAGTATGTTAGAAATTTATATAAACTTGTGTGACAGTGTTGTATATTTTGATGGCTGCAGCAGTCTTTATTCACCACAGTCCCATATTTTGTAGTCACCTGACATCTTAAAATTAGTTGTATTATTTTTATTACCGACCCTTTTATGGTGCAGAGTGTTTGCATATTATATCCCATTTATTGCCAATGTTTTAATTTTATCTCAATTCATGTACTAAATGCATGCATTAATATCAAAGTTTATGTTTCACGGTTGTCATTATTGTTTTCCGGATCTGTCTTGAATTGTGATGTCATGGTGTGAACTTGATCAAACATTTCAAAATAACTTGAATGCGTTTAAAGCGGATAAGATAATAATTGATCAAATTTCTCAAAATCCTATCGTTTCAAAAAATATAAAATCCTTCTAAATTGATAAATATTTGAAATTTAACATTACTTCTGAACACAATGAAACAAAAGACTTTTCAAATCAAGTGAACAAAGAGGACTGTGAACCATGAAATTTAAAATTTATCTGAAGATAGTTTAAAATTGTTTTCTTCAAGGTACCATTTGGTCTGTTTGACAAAGCATGCTCAGAGGCAGGTGCTGGAACCAACTGTGACAAACTGACTGGATATCTTGCTGTTTATCGTGTGTGCTTTGCTCTGGCATGTTTCTTTTTCTTGTTAATGCTCATTACCATTGGAGTCAAGTCAAATAAAGACTTTAGAGGAGGAATCCACAATGGGTAACCATCTTTTGTTATTACATTTAAAAATTGCAATTCCCTGTTATATGCTCTTTAATTCACTGATACCTGACCTACCTTGTCTCTAAATCTCCATAAGTGCTTCACCGAACTAACTAACATCGAAAAGATGTAAAAAAGGCACTTATATGATGAAAAGAAACAAGCTGGCTGTAACTATCCACACACAACTGTTATCTGAGCTCTATATTAATCATTTCTTAATGGAATTTGTGGGATGTATTAAGGGATTCTAAGGGAATGGGATTTGGTTTTGTGCCTAGTAGCTGGAACTTCATATCCTATGGTATTGCACCTGTCTGAATCAGTAAATAAAATAAATAAAATAGAAAAATACCCAACCAACAACAACAACAAAAAAAACAAAAGGAACACATAACACAAAGCTAAATGCTAAAAATAAAAATGGATGGGCAAAGTGACTTGTAAAATATGTTACTCGACTAGGCCTGCACCTAATGTTTTTTATGATTGCAAATCCAAAGAAGTAAGTTTTGCAAAAAAAAAAAAAAAAAAAGAAAGAAGAAGAAGAAAAAGAAGGAAGAAAAAACTCTGAGACACTTATAAGGCACAACTCAAACTTTGGGAAGATTTTTTAGAGGAAATATGGAAGCTAGTTTTGTGTTTGGACATGCATGGGCCTTGTCAAGCAAAAAAGAACCTTATGACATACGAGTTAAAAGTGTGCATGGAAAAACACAACATGTTAAAAACTAAAAAATTAGCAAACTTTAAACAAAACACTGCTTCCTGTGCTTGCATAACATGATCTATATATCAAATGTTTGAAAAAATAATACATTTACCAGAATATTAATTCAAATGCATAAATCTGCCAATAACTTTCTCTTTAAAATATGTCACATATGTATAAGGTTCCTTTTCATTTGGCAACGTCCACATGCTCACAACACTAAAAAATTTTCAAATTCCTTTTGTTGGATCCTAAAATTTCTTGGATGTTAGCAGGAGTCCATCGGAGCTCTGCTTTATGTGACGCTTTATGCAGCATTGATTTGAAAATTATTTTGTTATTATAAGTAATATGACTACATAATAAATTATTGCATGTTATGTAGATCATTAGGCAGTAAGATGTACTACAAAGTTTTAGAAGTAGGCAGACTAAGATTATTTTCTTAAATCTAGTTACTGGCTGATAAAACTGTTGATTTTGATTGGGCTTTGTGTTGGTGCATTCTTCATTCCGCGAGGAGATTTTGGAGTTGGTAGGTCCAAACTTGACTGTGTAATATATTTTCAAAATAAAATAATTCCAATCTTACAGGCAAAGTACTCCTTAGCCCAGGGTGGATCTAAATGTAGAGGCTTGCTCCAGGGAATGTGATGTAACACGTAAATTCTATATGAATATTGATAATCAAATGTGCAGGACTGCCAGCACGTACCATGAACATGGTCATCCAAGCCATGTGAAGGTCTAACCATTTGCAGATGTTATAGCAAAGGCAGCACCTGTCATTTTAAGACCTTGACTGTTGGTTTAGCCAGGACTCAAACCCCAACCTCCCACACAACAGACAACTGCTTTACCAACTGAGTTAACCCATTATCTAAAGTAGGACATTATAATTGCTCTTTCTTTATGTTTGCCAATTTTTGAAATTTAACTCCAACCTGTTTACCGGTACTCTAAAATTTGCACTTTTTTTGAAAAATTCTGGATTCCCTGTACCCCACTCCTTCAATTGGTCTTAAGAATTTTATTATCAAGTCAGACATGAATTTTACATTAAGTAAGATGCAGTGCTCAGCCCATGTATCATGACGTCTAGCCAAATATTTCCCTATCCATTAGGAATATCTGTCTGATATTGGTTTTATGGACTAAAATGGAGATCTATGTGGATCTGTCCTTCCCACTCAGTCAATAAGGATCAATATATTAACCCACTAACTTTTCTCTCACACAGTTTGGATGTACTTTGGTTTTGCTGGTGCATTTGTGTTCATTCTAATCCAGATGTTAATGCTGGTGGATTTTGCTCACAACTGGAATGAAAAATGGTAATTGATATGTAATTAGAAATGATGATTAACTCCAGTCACAAATTAAGCTTATAAGTTATAAAAAAATACAATTATTTAATATATGGTGTTCCTGTATCAATTAAATGCAACTAATATTTAAACATATATCTGTGTAAAAATAGCAGCTTATAAGGGTATGTACTAACTGTGATGGCAAATAGTGCCAAAAAATTAGTCTTGCCAAAATTTGACCATTTTGAACAAGAGGAATATGTTTGTTGCTGCTCTTAGTTTGACAGCACAAACTCAGGCATGAAAAACTTTTGGCTAAAGTCTCGGGCTGGGATAAAACTAAAGAATGTCTCAAGCTCAAATTAATTTTAAAATCCAGTGAAAGTCACAGGCTCATATTTAAAATCCAGGGTCTCATATTCTCACGGCTCATATTTAAAATCCAGGGTCTCAGCGTATCATTGAGTCTTGATTTTACCACTCACCTTGAAGCCCTTAAAGCTGTGTCAAAGTAACGATTTTTGGTGCAACCTTGTCTTGCAATTCAAAAAATGTTGCAGGTTGTAGGAGCATTTTTCACATGTGACTCGTGTGACTTGAACTTTTCATTTTTTTGGTGCACAAAAAGTAGAATCAGCTTCTACTTTCTGCAACAATTTTTGTAAAAATTTATATGTGACATGGTTGTGCAACTTGTCTCTAGCTGAGCAGTGAGTATTTTTCCAACCAATCATAGTGTGTTTAGGGTTTTCATGGCAGGCCCTCTTGTTTGGGCTCTTTTTGTAACCTAAATCTACAAAGCTTTCAAAAGGTTTCTGTGAGTAATATAAAGTCAAAATTACTGTAAAATGCAGAACTTCATCAGCAATCAACTGGATAGCCGCAAGAAATTATCTGTCTTTTTTAATCTAAAGTGAGGACCAGTTGTTTTGACCACTAATCCTCGCACTTTGTTTTTCACTCAGCTGGCTCCTGGAACAATCAGAGCGTGCCAATCAATTTTACATTCTGGTGAATGATTCAAATTATGTCTGCAACTTGAGACAATTTTTTTTCACAAGACAAGTTGCACAAGAAATTGTTACATGTGACTTGGCCTTAAGCAACTAATTGTCAGGCATTCTGGTATTATGCAGGAAAAAAATCAAAATTATGCGGAATTTTTTCCCAGATTATGCGGTAAACATCGTGAATCAATAGTATAATGACCCTTAAAAATATGTATAATTCCAATTCTTTTGTGCTATTTTTAATTAGCTTCATTAGCTTTTGCTATTCTAAACAGCCAGTACTTTAGTTTTAGTATTGTTCCATTGTAATTAATTAATTATTTTATTGATATTTATATAAGTACAAATAAACATCATCATCATTTGAATTATGCGGAAAATTATGTGGGATGACGTCATCACACAAAAGCTAAAAATACGCCAAATTTTGCTTGGATTTAGATTAATTTCGTGATTTCTTTTATGGATATATGTAATATCATGCATTGTTTATTAATTGAGTACCTCCAAACAATAACGCTGACGTTCTTTCTTACCATCCTCCATCTTGGAAAACTGCCAAGTGATCTGGGACGAGGCACTGGAATCCCAAAAAGATGGGTTTTTTTTACCTAATTCCAATTGGCTGTTCTTTTCAACAATTTAACCAATGAAAACACATGTGATAACAAATCAATTGTGTCCAGGCTCCCATCTGATATTTTAGGAATGCCTGGTCGTTCTTCCAATGAAAATAAACATGACACTCCACTCGCTACATCGTAATATAAATGAATTTTAAAGCATTAATTAATATGTATTAAGTAATGAAAAAAACAACAACAAAGCAACAAAAAAGGAGACAGGAGTTTTCTATCAGATATATATTTGGCTCATTTGAAATATTATGTGTGATTATGCGCGATTTTGTGAATTATATCCACGCATAATTCCAGAATGCCTGAATTGTCTTGTCTAGTGCATAAAGTTGTTTTTATACTGATCTAGTTAATAGCAAGCTATAGTTCGATATAGTTTTTTAAAAAAAAACTGCAGTTATCTATAAGATCTTTTAAAGTCGATAGCATTTTTCTTCATTCCCAGGACATCAAATGCAGAAGAAAGTGACAATAAATGCTGGTTCTTTGGTAAGAAGGAGCAATTAAGGTGGTAGAGTATCTATTGAATGTTTTTATTAGATTAAAGAAGATGACTGTTTACTTTGTTTTTCTTTCTCAGGTCTGTTTTTCTTCATGACTATCTTTTACTGTTTGGCTTTAACTGCTCTAATTCTTGGCTATGTTTATTTCACTGAGGTGTGTAATAATAAGATATTTAGTGATTAATATAAATTTTATTAAATTATTCTATATTTATTTTATTTAATAACAAAATATCTAATTGTAAAAATCAAATTAATTATAATAAAATGGTTCAATTTACATTACAAAGTTAGGCTTGAATTTCCTTGAATCTGGCTATGATACTTACTGCCCATATACACATGATACATTTAATATGTTGTGTTGTAAATCCTGATCATAAATCCTGATCATAAACCTTGCTGGGCTTATACTTTTCAAAGTTTTTTTGAGGCTTAATAATAACCAGGGATTATGTGGAAATTATATGATTGTGGAAAGAGGTGGATTATGAAGATCTGCACCCTTGTATCCTGTCGGAAGCTGTGTGAATATTTTTTTTCTGTCCATAACTATTTTGATTTTTTTGTGGCTTACCTTTGCTTTAGTCATTTTTGCTATTAATACTAGCAGATAACTTCAATAAATTAAAGTTCTTTTGAGTTAAGTCAGATCAATTAAGAGCCAAACCTTAACAGTGAGTAATTGATAAGCCAAGAGAAATCTGACTTTTGTTTAGGAGTGCCATATGGCACTGTTGTCAGTTGCTATGTTTGAACCTTTAAATCTCGACAATTTTGTCCAGGCTCTCCAGGGATGAGAGTACATTGCAATGAGGGACTCCTAAGGGATAAAGGGTTAAACACAAAATTTAGACTTGATTTCTTGACCAACAATTCATTTTGTTTTTAAGTTCTTGAATTAATCAGCTGGTATAGGTATCTCAAATTGTTTTTATATGGTTTTATGGCAAAAGAATAGCCTATATTGATGTTTTCATTTGCACTTTTTCCAGTCTTCAGGTTGTCACCTCAACAAGTTCTTCATCAGTTTTAATCTCATCTTGTGTGTTGTTATTTCTGTCATTTCTATTCTCCCAAAAGTACAGGAAGGTAGGAACAATGTGTTTGTTATTCTAAATGATTTTTTTTTGGAAGCTAAGTCGTATAAATTTTATGTGTAGTGTTATAAAATATTTTTCTCAAATTCATGAATAATTAATGAGTTAAAAAGAAAAGAAAGCCACTATCTTGAACAGTAACTTGATAAAATGATCAAACACTTGCATAAATTAAGAACTTTGGCTTTGAATTTCTCGGCTACACCTCAGTTTTTCAACCTACTTTTCAGTGTTTTGATACACTGATGACACACTTTTTTCTCATATTACATATATTTATTAATAGTCTAAAAACCTTTTTCGATCAGACACAACCAACAGATTTGTTTCTATACTAGCAGGCTCATTTTATCTTCTTATTTTCGAAAAACAACATGAAAATGAAAGCTTATTTAGAGTGGGTAATACTCAAAAGTTGCAAATGAGCACTAATAAACTTGTGGGCCCTGTTTTTTTTTATTTCTCTATAATTAAGACGTGCATGATCATCAGTCGTAGATCTGAGCCATGGTGAAGGCCTAGCCATTTGTCATAGCAAAGGCAGTACCTTCTGATCAGATAATTTAAGACCCTGAGTGTTGGTACAGCTGTGGGGTTTGTACACAAGCTCTCTAGAACAGCAGACTAATCCTTAACCAAAATATACAAAAGAAAACTAGTGATTCAGTAATCTAGTTTGAGCTGCGTCCGTGTATAATACGTAGAAACGATGAATGGGTTGTAGGTAATTTGAAACACCGTGAATAAAAACGAGTTTACTTAACTGACGATTCGGACGTTAGTCCTTCGTCGGAGTAAAAGAGAATATAATGGGGAACCCAGGGGTTTATATACCGTAGGAGAAGAATAAATAACCAATGAGAGAAAGAGTTACCAAACAATTGGAAAGAAGCTAATCGATTAAAAATAGGAGCTAAAATAAACAAGAGGGACGCTAATGGATAAAAATAGACGCTATTATAAAATATAAAAGAACAATGATAAAATTAAGTGTGAAGAAAAAAAATAAATTAAAAAAGGTTTGAAAAAATTGAAATTAAAGATATGAAAAACGTTCATTCATACCATTAGGTTGTAAAGTACCCAAGGAATGAATAAGACGCATTTCTTTGGATTTGCGGCTGTCATTGAAGTAAGTCCGAAAGCCGTAAAATCTCAACCAACTGAGCCAATCGGATGGCAGTTCGTAATTTAACAGTAGCAATATGTTCCCTGACCTTTCATTTCATTGTTGTAATTCTACTAACATACCATCATTTATTCCATAGTTCAACCAAGGTCTGGCCTGCTACAAGCTTCAGTTATAAGTTTTTATACTAGCTACCTTACGGTATCGGCGCTTGCAAATGAGCCCCTGCAAACAGGTACACATTTCACTTCTGGGGACATTTTGAAATCTACTTAAAATTGTTTAGAATAGGTTTTTTTTTTTTTAATCAACCATAAATAGGGCCCGGGATTTTTAATAGTCCAAGTTATTCAACAAAATGTGTAGGTTTTCCAATATATTCATGATCTAAACTATATGATTTATGCCAATAATACACAACTTTACATTGCTGTAAACCGTGATGGGAGATCACCAGCACTCAAGAAGTTGCGTGCCTGCATGAATGATATCTTCAATTGGAATACGACTAACAAGGTGCAGTCTAATCCTAGTAAAACTGACATCATACAGTTTTCCTCGAGATTTGTGAAAGATCCTTCAAATATCTTCTTGATTGATATTGGGGATGTGTCACTCAAGCTATCAAACTGAAGTACGTGACCTTGGAGTCGTTTTTGACTCCAAGCTTGATTTCCGAACACATATTAGAAATGTTTGCAAAGCCTCTTCTGCAGCCTTACACAATCTAGGGCGAATTCGTCGTTACCTTACTCGCAAACACCTTGAACGTCTGGTGCACGCCTTTATAAGTTCAAGGCTGGATCATTGTAATATCATTGTCTATGGCTTGCCGTCTACCGCCCTAAACAAGCTCCAAAGAATTCAGAACACTGCGGCACGGTTAGTGGTTGGTGCGAAGCCCAACCCAACCTACATTGGCTCCCAGTTCATCTTTGTATTCAGTACAAGATCTTACTGCTCACTTCTAAGGTGCTAAATGGGTTGTCACCACCATATTTATCTGGGCTGTTAACAGAGTCAAGCCGTCTCGACCACTTCGTTCTTCATCTAAGAACCTATTGAGAATCCCACGATCACGTACATAATCTTATGGTGATCGACGCTTTGAGTATGCTACTCCGCGTCTCTGGAACACTTTGCCTGACGATATTAAAAATCAGTCTTCACTCGAAACATTTAAATCTAAGCTGAAGACCTATCTTTTCCCAAAATGAGAACTTTTAATAAAATAACTTCTAATAACAATTACTTTTAAATAACTTTTAATTTATTTTAAATGTTTTAGTATAAAGCGCACTGAGACAAAGTATAGTACGCTATATCATCTTCTTCTTCTTCTTCTTTTTATATTATTATTATTATTATTATTATTATTATTATTATTATTATTATTATTATTATTATTATTATTATTATTATACATATTTTGTATTAAAGTGCCTTTCATATTTTTCGTGACCTCGACAAATTTGACGCGAGTCTAAAACATGCGTTTAGGCTTCCGTAAACCAAAATTATTGTTAACAAAACGACTCTTCAACGGAGAGAGACGAGAAATTTCCACACCATATTTGTTTTAAATAAGATCACAAGTGTTCTTTCTTTATTGGGTTCAGGTCGCACGAATCGCATTCAGTTATCATCGTTATTTTGATTGACAGAAGCCAAAACGCATATTTTCGACTGGCACCAAATTTGGCGAGGTCGCGTAATTATGAAAGGCGCTGTAATTTTGTTGCTTTTTGCAGTTCGTATTGGCAATACTACTGTGAACACTGTGTGTGGAGATGCCAAGGGGTTGTCAAACATAACAGGGTCTGGTGTTGCTGGATCTGAGACTACTACTCTCATAATTGGCTTGTTACTTCTTTTCCTTACTGTTCTTTACTCCAGGTACATACACTATGCACTTTTCTTTGTGTTTTCTTGAATTGAAAGGTAAAATAGTTGAAAGTGCAGATGGCTTTAGCAGCAAAACATTTTTTGTATCATGTTCAGTTTGAGGACTGGTAGTTCAGATCGGCTGACTGCAAGTTCAAGTACTCAAAATTCGGGTAAGCCAGATTAAAACATTATTAGAACGGTTTTCGTATGAGTGGGAAAGAATACGATACGACTTACGATACGGTTACGGTTGCGATACGGATTTGGGGTCCGGAAAGCATGACGGGATA
>JANTNT010241035.1:0-14309 GCA_024752375.1 Entacmaea quadricolor
TGAGCTATAAAGCCTCGTTGGGAGTAGGTCAATAGAGAGTTCTATTTACGTCCTGTGCAAGTGATATATATGCATATAGTACTTTATTCATTACTTTATCCGCAGTACAAACCACTCATATACATAATGCTGGTTCTCTCCCTTACTTTGAGGGTTTTCTTCGGGCTTCCTGGTTTCCTCCCTCTGTAAAAATCAACTTTTCTAAATTCCAATTCCATCTATGAGTGCCAATGATGTTCATAATATTAGTATACCCCCTCTCCGATGGGGATCAGCTAGAACTAGACAATCATGTAAATGAAGTTGTTTGTCCTTTTTATTATCTCAATGAAGAAATATTTGTCCCAATTTATTTTAAAGTCAATTGAACAACAAGCAAAATAAGCGCAGGAGCAAATAAAGCAAAAATTTTACAGCAATTCTGAGTTAGGGAATCGGAAGGCAATGCATGCAGTGCAGAAGAAGAGCAAAATCCCTGCATTACATGGACTAACACTACTTGTGTGAATAGGAAGAAAAGCTGCTGGTCAAACAAAATCCTACATGAACTATAAATTAAATAACTATGATATAGTGAGTGCTCTGACTGAGACACATGCTATAAATCAGCACACAGCATGGCAGCATGGACAACTGTGATTTGTATTTTATAAAAGAAATAAAAAACTCATCTGCTGTGCTGTGTGCAGATTTAAAGCACTTGGGAATTTTGTCAGAACACTTGCAAAGTTATGAGAAGCAGGACTTTGCTTTTTATTTTTTCATTACAAAATCTTATTTACTTTTTATGGACCCCTTAAGCAATTCCCGAGTTGATTAAATTTGTTTTTCCAGAAACTGGTGTATTTGGTGTTCCTTTACAATACATGTTACAACATGATAGAGCAAGAGGATTTCAAACCAAGATACCTATATTTCTACAAGAGGTACAGTGTAGTCAATTGTATTATTGTTACATTTTTCACACATCCAGTGAATATTTATAACTATTTTTACCTTGCACTACATTAAATTTTTGAAATATGTATGCTTGTTATTGTGATGATTATGATGATAATTTTTATAATATTTATTGAAAGGAAAGTTTTTCACAAAATAATATTTCAAAGAGTTCTTTTAGTATTCTTTCTTCAAGAATTGTAGAATATGTTTAAGGGACAGGAGCTGAGGGAGGGGGAGGGGCTTTGGTTGCTGCTACTCTCCATGAAATTAATATATATATAAGCTATATGGGAATGTAGTGCTCAGTAGGGCAGTGTTTTTCATTTGATCAATATTTATTTGCAAGGTATTATTTTCAATAGTGATAGCTAGGAATCTACACTATTGTCTTGTAAATAACTGTGGTTTAAATCTATTCTCTAGGTTATAAGCTATCTAGATAGAACA
Source organism: Entacmaea quadricolor (assembly GCA_024752375.1). Classification (NCBI taxonomy): domain Eukaryota; kingdom Metazoa; phylum Cnidaria; class Anthozoa; order Actiniaria; family Actiniidae; genus Entacmaea; species Entacmaea quadricolor. The sequence goes on from JANTNT010241035.1 coordinate 1,390, forward strand.
GGTGAGAGCTTTACTTCTTTATTATAGTATTAAAGACCTTCTGTCTGCCAAGCTACTACCACCTACCAAACTAACCACTTACATAACTAACACCTATCAATTTAACAACTTACTAACTACTACCTACCAAACTAACCACCACCTGTCTAACTAACTACTTATCCAACTTCCAGCTGTCAAACTAAACACTTACCTAACTATCACCTGTCAAACTAACCACTTACCTAATTACTACCTGTCTAACCACTAACCTAACTACCACCTGTCAAACTAACCACTTGTAAACCTAACTACTACCTGTCTAACCACTTATCCAACTTCCAGCTGTCAAACTAAACACTTACCTAACTACCACCTGTCAAACTAACCACTTGCCTAACTACCACCTGTCTAACTAACCACTTGCCTAACTACCACCTGTCTAACTAACCACTTAGCTAGCTACCACTTGTCAAACTAACCACTTAGCTAGCTACCACCTGTCAAACTAACCACTTACCTAACTACCACCTGTCTAACCACTTACCTAACTACCACCTGTCTAACTAACCACTTACCTAACTTTCAGCTGTCAAACTAGCCACATACCTTACTACCACCTGTCAAATTACCACTTACCTAACTACCACCTGTCTAACTTACCACTTATCTAACTACCACCTGTCTAACTTACTACTTACCTAACTACCACCTGTCCAACTTACCACTTACCTAACTACCACCTGTCTAACTAACCAACCAGATGCAGACCACCAACCATTCACACACAAACCTACCAACCACCCACAACTCTCCTATTTACCAACAACTTAACAACTACCTGCCAATCACAAACCATTAATCTAGCAACCAACTTCCTACTGACCATTGCAACTATCTGTCTACCTGCCATTTACAGAGCTATCAACCAATTAGAGACAATCTCAAAACTGCTAACATGGCACCTACCCACCACATTAGTGCAGCTTATTCACTTTTTTTATCAAATGAATATCCTTTTCTTCTTTATAAATTTACTTTGTTTTAATGTTTTAATGTTGTTACACAACAACTAACTGCAGCAAATTTGGATTTTTTACAGGGCTGAAAGAGGAAGGTATTCTACGAGTATGTGGATCAACAACCAGAATAAAGGTTCTCAGAAATCTAGCTTCATTTTTTAAAAATTGATTAAAAAAATAAATTTAATTTTCTTGTTTTAGTTGCATATCCAATTTTGTATGCAACCCTTGCTTCCCATCTTGTATGCAGCCCTTTTATATCATCTTGTGAGGGTTGTCCAAAACTCCGACAAATTTATGCATAGCATTGTATTGTATTATATCCACATAACAATACAATACAATACAATTGAGAATGATGCAATACATAGAATGAAATACAGTGCTATGCATAAATTTGTCAGAGTATTGGACAAGTTAGCATCCTATGTGCAACTCTTGAATTCCATCTTGTGTTGAACCCCATCTTGTATGCAACCCTTGCATGCCATCTTGTGTGCAACTCTTGCATCCCATCTTGTATGCAAACCTTGCATCCCATCTTGTATGCAACCCTAGCATGTCATCTTGTGTACAATTCGTACATCACATCTTGTGTACAATTCTTGCATCCCATCTTATATGCAACCCTTGCATCTCATCTTGTATGCAACCCTTGCATCCCATCTTGTGTACAAGGTTGCATCCCATCTTGTATGCAACTCTTGCATCCCATCTTGTGTTCAATCCTTGCTTCTCATCTTGTGTACAAAGTTGCATGCCATCTTGTATTCAACCCTTGCATGCCATCTTATGTGCAACCCTTGCATCCCATCTTGTATGCAACCCTTGCATCCCATCTTATGTGCAACCCTTGCATGCCATCTTGTATTCAACCCTTGCATCTCATCTTGTGTACAAGGTTGCATGCCATCTTGTATGCAACCCTTGCATCTCATCAGGTGTCAATTTTTTATTCTTTAATCGTGTATCCCATCTTTAAATAATTTTATGTGTAGTTGCACAATGCCTATTAATGTTTTTTTATTCTTCAGGCACTTAAAGAAGAAATAGAAGAAGCATTTGAAGAGGGAAGTTTTAATTGGGATGATCAAAGGCCACATGATGTTGTTTCATTACTGAAGCAGTTTCTAAGGTATAATGTCATTTTAAGATTGACACAGTATAACACCTACTGGTAAAACTTCATTTCTACATTTTAAACCAGGAAACAAAATTCTGATAATCAATTTCTTTTGTTGACAACAAGACATTGGAGTGGCTAATTGAATCCTGATTAGCTGCAAAACAAAGGCACATTGTGGCAAAACACAACAACATTGTTGTGCTCAGTGCAGACACAAATGCTTCTGACATTTCTCAGAAACTTCTTTTGCATCCTGGACACAAGATTTGTATCAGCCAAAAGTGTCCATGTTTTGCCTCCATTGTGACCCAAGGTTACGTTCATCCCAACTAAGCATTTGATTTGAATAAAGTACATTTTGGTTGTCATTTTTTATTCAAGGATTATTTTAAAGTGTTTAATATAGTGAATATTTGTTTGTTTGTTTAGAGAACTGCCCTTCCCTCTCCTAACACATGAATATCAGCCTACCTTTGCGTCAGTAGAAAGTGAGTGAATTATAGCTTGTTTATGTCTTACTTACCTTTGGCTATTGATTTATTTTAAAAAATCCATGACTATACATTTATTGTTTCTGCAACTTGCTTTGCAATAGCATTACGACACAAATTGCATGTCCATCTTTTAATTACCAACCCCAAAACATTTTATTTATAATTTTAAAAAGTAAATTGGACTAGTTTCCTATAGGCACTTAAATAAAAAAAAAACATGGCTGGTTTATAAAATAAATATTAAGAAACATACTCATGTATATGACATGCAGATGTCATGCATAAATGATTAATTAAATCTGTCTGTTTATTTTTTGTTTATAGACATAACAGAAAGAAAACAACAGCTACAAGCATTAAACCTACTGATCCTCTTACTTCCACCAGTATACAGAGACTGTCTACGGGTGAGTAGTTTAAGTAAAATGTAACTGTCAAGGGTGTAGATAAGATTTTAAATAATTATATACTGCCCTGGTCACAAAATGAATGAATTTTCTGCTTAGGATTGTATGGCATATGATCAGTGACCAGGCTTAATACCATCACAATACCATCTACACTTCATTCACCATTGAAGTTGCCCAGTAGCTATATAGTTCAGGGTTAGAGCACCTATCTACCAAACAGGGGCTCACAGGTTCAATTCTCAGCCTGGAGAACTTTGATTTTTTCCTGAGTTATTTACAGTCTCGTAGAAATAAACACAACAACTTTAAAACCTTTGTTATTATTGTTGTAATCAAAATTAATTTATCTTGAATTGTCTAGATATTGCTGTTATTTCTAAAACAAGTAATTGCACATGAGAAACACAACAAGATGAGCCTGAACAATGTGGCCATGATAATGACACCCAACCTTTTCCTCTTCAAGTCACAGAATGATCTCCAAGAGATAAGAATGGCTCAAGGCACTGTTAATATTGTCAGGATGCTTATAAAATATCAAAATATACTATGGACGGTATGTCCTTGTAATATTGCTTTATAATATCAGATATAATGGACAATAGATTCATTCTTCTAGACATATTGAATGCTTTATGATGTGCAGTGGAATGTAACATTTGATTGACAGGGGCAGCAGAGTAAATTTTCAAGTGATGGTGTACGCAAGATGTGACGGGGGATATTAATGATGTCTAATTGTTATTTAAGGGATGTTTTAAGTGGGGGACTCAACCCTCATGTCTGCACCACCCATGGTAAAATATTTGAATGTGACATCACATTAATTTCCATAATTCAAGACTGTCCATCAACATCCATATGCATCTAATCTGCATCGTTTGTATTTATCATAACCCAATGTCTTTGGCATAACGTGGTTATAACTGTTGTAATTTTCTTTAATTGCTTACCAGATTCCTGGTTTTATGGTAATGCAAGTTCGTTATTTGTATGAAGCAGAAGGAAACAAAAGAATAAAAGATGCCAAGGCAGTATGTTTTTATTATCAGAACATATGCTTAATATTATATATATATCCTATATTATCCATTTTGTTGTTCCTTTTTAACTGAAGAAGGCAGACTGAATGGCCAAAACGTCTAATTAAAGTCTCTTTTAACGATGACCAGCAAGTAGCTCGCTGTTTCTCCCTTTTTGATTTTAAAATATCATATTTATATTTTGTTTTGTATTTTGCATTCTTGTTCTGCAACTTCAGAAATGTTGCTCCCTTATTAATTATGAAAAACAAATTAAGAATTAAAAGCAAAAAGTTAACAAGGATAAGTTGAAGCTGATTTCACTACTTTTGTCACAAACAGGTACGTAAGCTACTCCTGAAAAAGAGTAAAGAAGCTACTGGTAATTCACCACAGAAGAAGCAGTCCATCACAGATCTTACACCTGTTGATGTTCTAGAGGTAATGACAATACATTATTGTGAACCTGTTTCCTGTCACTACATACAGTTCTAGACATCTGGTGTATTAGTTTTTGAAGAAATAAAAAGCAAGTGCATGTGCAAGCCTGTGTGCAGATTTAAAAAGATGTAAAGCACATACTAAATTAGGGATTTATCAGAATGCAAGTGAAGTATTGAGAAACATGATGCTTTTCATAACTTTGCAAGTGTTGTGATAAATTCCCAACTGCTTTAAATCCACAGCATGCATATTGGATGAGGTTTTAAATTAATTCTTTTATAAATTCAAATCAAAGTTGATTTTGCTTCCATGCTATGTGCTGATTTATGAGACACCTCAACCAGATTGCATTATATCAAAGTTATCAAGAAAGCGTTTTTCCATTTGTTTGGTAACTCTTTCTCTCATTCAATTGGTTATTTATTCTTCTTACTGTATAATTATAAACCCCTGGGTTCCCCATTATATTCTTTTTTACTTCGACAAAGGACTAATGTCTGAAATGTCAGTTAAGTAAACTCATTTTTATTCATGGTGTTTCATATCACCTACAACCAATCCATCAATTCTAAGTAATATACACTGACACAGCTCAAACCAGATTAATCACTAGTTTTCTTTTGCTTATTGACTGAATTTGGTCAAACCTGATGGGAGAACGTTTGGCTCTTGGTCATTTGTGCAAACCTTGCTGCACTTAATCCATATGAATTGTCATGACCTAGAGCTAAAAATTTCCAGTCCGGCCCTCCCAAAAAATCAATAAGTACATATTGTTTTAATTCTTTTCTCTCTCCAGTGTTTTTTGACATTATATATACTTATGTCAATGCATTTTTCTCCTGGATAGGCTGATCTAGCCAACAACATTATCAGAGTAAAAGCCCCGATGTTAAACAAGATTGCCATGGCAATTCAGTTAATGAAGGGAATGACTGCTGGTGATATTGTTGACAAGTTTAAACGACGACCTGAAGGCAGTACTACAGTACACTCTCGCCAACAAGATCTCTCTCAAGAATATAGAAACTGTGTCAATCCACACGATGAAAACAAGTTTGCACATGACAGCCATTACTTATTTGAAGTTGGAGGAAACATAGGTAAGGCTAGATTATAATGTTTGAATATTTGAATTTTGTCAGTAAGATTTGGGAGGTAAATTATTGTAAACTCAAATATTAGAAGCAACTTCATAAGTCAGATAAACTAACTGTATCCAGCTACTGAGTTGACCTTCAGAATGTAAAAGTCAAGGTCAGCCAATCAGAGTTGAGCATTTACAGTGTATTTTTATTACAACTGTAGCATAGCATTTTCCATTGTTTTGTGACTTAAAAACCATGACCAATGCTAACCCCAAAATAGTTGATAATTCCTTTTGGAGAATGTGATCAAGTCAGCTCTATGGAGGTGTCCAAGTATTAAGTACTGGTACTTATCACTCCAGTAACCATGGAATGATGTTACCAGTTACTAGAATAGGACATTGTTTAAGGTGGCTCATCTCAGTTTTGGGGTAGCAATACTGATCACTTTCAAAAAAATGTATTTGTGAAGGATAAAATGATAAATTGAAAGTTTCTGGTGGTGTATGTTATAGGGCTGTTGGTATTATTAATGGCATTTTCTCTAAATAACCCTAAAATCCAAGAAAATGGAAAATATGTGAATGAAAATTCTCATATTTGGTGTCGGCATAGTAACACTGATGGCCCTATAACAGAATCAGAAACTTTGATCTTTTTCTAACACATTTGTAGTAAAAGTGATTGGTATGGCTGCTCTGAAACTGGGAAGAGCCTCCTTAATTATAAGTGGTTACCCAAGATAATTATTGGGGAAGTGCAGCATGGATGGGCTGCCTCACTTCTTTGCTGTATCACATTACAGTCAGTGCCAGGATTTTTCTTTTTCTGCCTAGCCAAGTTAAAAAAAAGTTCCTTCTCAAATTTTTCATTCACAAATTTATGGAGGAAGGCCACTCAGGCTTCTTTTTTTAAATCCAAGACCAAGGCAGGTTTTGTTCCCATTAGCTGGACCTCCTTGTTGATAAATAACCTCTATGCACATTCCCTTTGAGAAAGTGGAAGCCAGTGAGTTACATTTTGTCCAACAAGAAGTTCTTGTTTTAATTAAGTCTGCTTATTAGTTTGCATTCTTTGTTATTTTGTGTGTTAAAGGAGAGCGTCGGCTGGACCATGACACTAACATGATAGCTCTATATAAAGTTAACCCTGGTGCTGAATGGATAATTAAACCATTACTGGAAGATACTGGTGATTAGTGATCACAATATAACCTGACCTGCTACTAACCATGATTCTTTAATCATTCTATATACCAAAGTGGATTATGAAAGAAAGTCAAAGAACTGTATTTTCTGTGTAGAATTTTACTGTGAGTATCTTTATAATGAAAACACATAAATTACATTTGTAGATCTTCAAAAAGATAGTGTCAGTTGGAGATAATTTATTGATATTACATGACTGACAGTTGACTGACAGCACACGTCAGGTATGACATGCTGCAACTTTGAATTGTTTTTGTTCATCTCAACCAATCCAAATTATAATTATATAGTTACAAACATTCACATACACTACACATCATGGATACCACATTAATAACAGTGTATTTGATTCGCTAAAAATACAAAGTGTATTAAATGAAATCACAGGTAACCCATGTAATGGTAACATAATAATAGAATGTATAGAGATTAATACTAAAACATTAGAAAAATTGAAAGATTTGCTTAAAACTCAAATCCAACCACACAGGGTAATAGAGGAACAACTATCCAATTAAGTCAGGTACAATTTCATAACTTTATTTAATGTTTTAGTATTTTTATTTGACCTTATAAAAATCTCTATACATTCTCTTATATTATGATACCATTACATAATGATAGCTTATGCTTACCTGTGCTAAAATGTGTACAAAATCTAACTCAGAGTAGCAATATTTTGATATTAACTAGCTATAATTGTACAGAGATTTATAAAGAAATGTTCTGTGATTTACTGCAGGTCAATAATTCCCTGCCATTTGAATTTATAAAATAATATTCTGCACAAATTTTTACAGTTGATTTTGTTCTTAATTTCTGTTGATAATACAACAGTGTGAGAGAGTTTGAAAGAACTAATCTCTCAGGTGTCAATGTGTTAAAAATTATGAGAGTTTAATATAGAACTTTATAAAAGAAACAAATCATATGAAAAAACACTGTAGCTCACTATATCTTGTAGACATGATTACAGGATGATTTACAATGACCTTCAAATTACATTGTTTGGAATAACAAATGTTTTTATCATCACCCAAATCAAATTTATTTCAGTAGCTGATCCAGAAGGAAACAGGCTTGATTTTTCTAAATGCAATTATAAATTAAAGTTTTTGGCCAGTATGCGCTTGAGGTTTTGTTGTAACAGATCAAACACTTAAAAGAGTGTTTCATCAGTGGATCCAGTTAATAACCAAGAAGTGACTTAAAAAAACAAGGTGAAGCAGAGTTTGTTTGACTGACTTCAAGGTGTTGGATTCACTGAAACACTCTTTCAAGAGTTTGACATTGCTTCTCAAATAATTTGTGGAGAAATTCAAAGCAGAAGTTGGCTTAATTTATGCAAGTGTTTCATCACCGTATCCAAACCTTGTCATGGTTAGTGATTTTCTTTGTTTTGTCCTCATTAATTATTCATGAATTTGAGAAAGTAGAAATTTTAATTATAGACAGAGGTGAAATGTCTACTGAAAATCAGTACCAGTCAAAACTCAATAATATTGATGCACAGGCAATAGGCCTTTCTCAAGATACGTTACAGTTGATTGCTCAAGGAAATCAAACTTACTAGCCAGTAGCTGCATGAGAACTTCATGATTGGAATGTATATAGGACAATACAATCCTCGAAGGTGCTGGTTAATCAGATGATCTGTTAATAAATGAACAAACTTATTCATTTCATTGCCTAATCCATCAATAATAACAACATTTTATGTTATAAGGTCATCAAGAAACCTGTTTACATGATATTATGCATTCAAACCAAGGAATTGGCTAGGAAAATAGCTTTCCAGCCTGTGCATTCGAGTGTATCTTGAAAAAGGCCTATGGGCTATAGTGAACAATCACCTTAATTGTAAAATACTTGACAATATGTCAGGTAAAACCAAAAGTGTCGTAGTAAGTAACTTAAGCACCGTGGGTAGGACTGATGTTTCGGACGTTAGTCTTTCATCTGAGTCATTTGACTATTTGACTATTGTCTATTGACTCCGACGAAGGACTAACATCCGAAACGTCAGTTTCTTATGTCCTACCCACAGTGCTAAAGTTACTTACTACGACACTTTTGGTTTTACTTATATACACCGACGCAGTCCAACCTAGTGCTACACTAGTCGTCATCTACAATATGTCAGGTAGTTGGTTGGTAAACTAGTGGTTGATAAGGTGTTGTTAAGGGTTGGTAAGCTGTCAAGTGATAAGTTGTTAATGAATTTGTTAGTTGTTGAGTGGTTGTTAAGCTGTTTTTAAGTGGCTGGTAAAATCATTGTTGGATGTAAGTGTTCAGCCAACAGCTTCTTGACCATGCCTGTTTTAATGTTGCATATTGTTCACTACAGCCCAGACATTATGTACAATGTAGAGTATAGCTTCTAACAGGGCAGCTAAAAAATCATGTAGGTTACTTTAATTGAAAAGTAAATTATTTGATGATTTTAACCTTACAATTGTACGTCATGGTGTTAGATCACGTGACAGTTGTAGGGAAAAGTTGTACCTCTTAAATGAGCATTTGCAGATGAGAACTATAATACCATGACATTAGAACTCATATTGGTTTAGAAAATTTTGAACTAGAAGTTTTATATTATATGCTTTTGAAAAATATATATTATATACTAAATATATATTAAGTCAACATAATTTGTTTATTTTAAGTATTAAGATATTTTTCCAATGGAAAAAATATTAATTTTGTATAAGCTTAGAAAGCTGTATTCTCAGACTTTAATCTACATGTATGATTTTAGTTTTTCCTCATATTAAGTTAAGAGAGCAAAGAGTCGATTACTTAATAAACCAATTTAAGATGGAGACAGCAACACAATGCAAAGTCACCGGCGACATTGCAACCAAAGTTTTTTGGTGGCACTTCACATGGAGCAATTTTACTGCAACGTTGCATGAAATTTGATGATGCTCCAGTGTGTTACCAAGTCTTTGTTTACAAGTTGTCAAAACAAACTTATTGGCTTGAGAGTTCCTGCTGTTTTTAAGCAATGTTACAGGTGTGGCCATGGTGAAAGCTGGTTGCAAAAAACATGGAAGAAATATAACTAGTTCCTTATACTTTTCCAATGTTCACAGCCTCATCATGGTTGGACACACAATGTGATTTTGCCTTTGCATTGCAACTTATGTCTGAGCCTTTATTCTCGATATTGAAGCTCATTAACCTCATGCGTGACCAATGATATTTGACGTTTGAAGGATATTTTCCAGCCAAAGATTAATTATATAAAAGATTTGATATGCTGAAAGTAGGCTTTGATTTGTTGTTTTATTACAAGGGTGGATCAAGGGGGAGGGTTGGGGGGTATCTCAATCCCCTTTTTCAGCTCATTTTCCCCCTTATTCCTTCTTGTCCTTATGACAACAAAAATTACTTCCCCTGTTGTAACTAGGTCCCCCCCCCTCTTGAAAAATCCTGTATCTGCCCTTGTATTACACACCAATAATGCAGTCTACACTAGTTTCCACTTTATCAGATGATAGATTGTAGCTAGGAAAGGTAAAGATTTCACTGTGAAATGGGGACTTCATTTTCATGTCACATTGCAAACTATATATACATATATTGCACTAGGAATTGTTACTAGAAAAGAAATGTGGCCATACATTTGGGCTTTAAACTCCAAGAGCATTCTAAGATATTAATTGAAAGTAGGCTGCATTAGGCTAAGTGGGCCTGGAGTACATAATTTACTACAGCATGACCCAAGGAATGGTGGGCATATCTTAGGAGCTAGGTATATGTAGTTCTTTGACCAATTAGAAATAACCTTGTGATAACGGAAACCTTTCTGATTGGTCAAAGTACCTTTCCAAAATATTTCTCAGGGTCTTACTGTAAGAGATTTAATTATTATTTACTATGTAAAAACAAGAACACTTAATACATTATGAGGATTGTAACTATGTTGTAATTGAATTATTTATGATTGATTCTATGTGACACAGCCAGGTAGAAGCAGTATTAGGGTCATCCCTCTATTAAGGGATGGTGTATTGTAATTCAAATATGCCATTGTTTAATCTATTCCACTGTACTGTCGTTGTATTCTAATAGCAACTTGGGTCATTCCTACTTTGAGGGAATGACCAGAAATTGAGGACGCTAAAGCACAATACTGGTCCAAATTCATTTGATCTTTAACACAAACTCTTCTCTAGATGTTAGAAATAATTAGGAATTTTATTATGAAGGACACAAGGGAAGGTCCATTGACAAGGAGGCCTTAAATTTCTGAAAGATAAAGGAGGCCTTCATATTTTGAAGATGGCTAATTGAAGTTTTTATAACCATTTGTGCTGGTGAATTTTTACACTACAGTTTTTGGGAGGCCACAAAATTTGGCAAGTACAGGGGGGCAGGGCTCTGAAAATGTCATATTCTAAAATTGATAATCTTCATGGCATCCCCCCCTTCTTGTGTTAATGAACCTTTGCCAGTGAATCAGCATTACTCAATAACCTACATTGACTGTAAGAAGGTTAATATTAATTTTACTAATTATGTAAAATACCTAATATTGTATATTGTTTTGTGATATATCAGATGTGTAGATCAGTTGCTTTACAATGATATATTATTATAGATGACTATAAAATAATGTACTTTTGTATCACTTAGCAAAATTGTGTATTTTGTTTTCATAATTCTTACCTAGTTTGTACAATGTTGTTCAACCCAGTGCTTAAAGATGAGAATATTTTTTTCAAGTGAAATGCACATTTCAAACAGACCTATCTCAAAAAATGGCTTGCACCAAGAGGTCAAGTGACTGTCTCCTTAACCCAAAGCAGCAGTGTCAAAATGAGCTCCAGAAATAAAAATTTTAAAATGTACAGTTCTCTCAACCTTCTTTAAAAAACAGATTCTCTTTAACATCAAGCTCTCATCAGCCCCAAAAAAGGTGTCTTTAAGACAATTTCCTTACATGACATCTTGCCACATGGTCATATGTTGTACAAGTTGCAATATTATTCACTGATTTACAAGTTCATGATACCATTTATTAATTGCCAGTGGAGAGAATTTTTGACACTTTTTTATCAAAGACACTGACCCATCAAAGCAGACGTACATAAGGTGAGAGAGAGAGACAAGACCTACCAGCATAGCATTAGGTGGTGACTTGAAAGTTTCCAGTAATCAGAAACTTTGTTAAAAGAGCAAAAAAAAGCATCAAATAAATAATCTTTGCCTATTGCAGGCAACAATAGCATGCTTCACGCAGTGATTGAAAGTTATTCAGGATTTCAGACTTGAATGTCAAAAGTTCTCTGTGTAATTTCTGTTAACTGAATGTTTTCTCATGATGACAAGTTGCTCTTTTGGCCTGCAACTAACAACATGTTCAAATAATTATTTAGTAAGGGACTTTGATTACAGAGAGATGGTGCAAAATGTTGATGACAGGGGATAAAACTTGTACACACATACCAGACTCATTTATAACCCAAGCCACTTACAGTACGATTCGAAAAACTGTGCGCACCTGAAAATATTTTAGGAATGTTATAATAATTTCACCAAAACAGCTACAGGAAAATTGTAGGTTACATTAAATCACTACTAAAACCAAGATTTGTGTGTTCTAATTAATAACATATTTTTATACATTTTGGCCTGAAATATTTATTTAACGGTCCTTTCTTGTTTACATTCACATTTGTGGTTTGTCCACTTGCATTTTCACATGCAGAGCTGGCAAAATTGTTTTTGATTGGCTGTTAGACAAACATTCCTGAAATATTTTCGGGTGCCTACAGTTTTTCCATTCGTACAGTAATGCGTTAATCTTCTCTGGGGAGAGCTTCAAAATGTTTACAAAAGGGAGATCTAGACAAAAGTTTTGAGTTGATAAAGTGGTGATGCCATTTTTAACATCAATTTCTACATGAAATCTTAAAAAGAATGGTTACACTGGATTCAAAAGGGAGGATTACCGGTCTTTTCGATCCACAGTCTTTTCGATCCAAGTTTTTTCGATCCACATCGCGGTTTATTCGATCCATATCGCGGTTTATTCGATCCACATCGTGGTTTATTCGATCCACCTAATATGCACATTCAATCCGTTCGATTCAACACAATTATGAAGTATCATATATAT
>JANTNT010241146.1:0-11633 GCA_024752375.1 Entacmaea quadricolor
AAAACTGCGTTAAAGACTTACCTATTTAAACTTTCTTTTGATTTGTAATCCCATTTATTTAATTTAATTTTTTTTTTTTTTCTTTCCTAAAAGCGCCTAGATCTGATTTGTTATAGGCGCTATAGAAGCCTATTATTATTATTATTATTATTAATAAGTTTTAGTTTTTGTTTGTTTGTTTTTCATTTTCTCTCTGTTTACTGACCAAACGTTTGGTTAAATCGTGATAAGTGTTGTAAAACTAATTTGACGGTTTCCGACTTACAGGAAAAGAGCCCTTAATTATCTAAGCAAATAACCCAGTGATCTAACAAAGGCCGCACCATGCACGTCGTGAAAATTACAATGAACGTTTATTTCCATAAACAAATGGATAAGTATCGTTTTATCGAGTTAAAAATGATTACAAAGCGAAATCAGATGTCTAAATATCGATTATTAGTGTAATAGGCAATTTCCGAGAAACGCTCCAAATCCCGCGAACAATAGTTTCAAGTCGAGGCAAAGTGGGAAATTTTCATATATTTGCTGTATTTTTCGAACAGAGCCTCGACTTGAAACTATTGTTCGTGGGAATTGGAGCGTATCCCAGAAATGGAATAACGAGTCCAGTACTATATATACACATTACCATATGTAGTGCCATATATTAAAATTATGTCGTATAATAAGCATGCAGCAGATTTCGTAGAAGTTGGAAGCGTACGGTACCGTGACTCTCAAATGGCTTTCGCTCTGAACCAATCAGAAAGAGAGAAAACAGACAGCATTCAATCACAATGCTTAAATAAGGAAGCGTTTTAAAAGTCACTGTAGGGAGTAGGCGACGGGGAAGGCCGCCCTCCCAAAATTTTGGAAATTTTAAATCAGAAATGTATAGGGGAAAAAATCAAAATATAAGATTTTAAAGCTTTTTACTATGTGTGCCCCTCCAAATTTCTTGATTCCCTCCCCTCCCCGATCCTTGGTTTTCGCCGCCCCTGGTCACGGTACCGTACGTTTTCCACTCATGCAAAAAATAGTCTAGAACTGCTTTATGGTCCGTAACTATGTATTATCATATCATGTATATTGTATTGCTCGCTACTCCCATCTCTCTGCTCTCTACTCTCTGCTCTTCATATGCTTTCTGCTCTGGTTTTTTCTACTTTTGTCTGTTTTATGCTGTTCATCTACAATCTAATTTACCAATCGAACAAGAAGAATACTATCCTGCTAGCAGAGGCTATTTTTTGCCCCTCCGTAGGTTTTTCCCCCGACTTAACAGGACTACGGAGGGCAAAAAAAGACCTCTGCTAGCAGGGTAGAAGAATACAGTTGGATTCCGTTAATTTGAACCCTCGGTAACTCGGACTTCGCCCTAACTCGAACCAACATTGATTCCCCTTGATTTATTTCATACTTTTTACTGTAATTTTACCTTCAGTAACTCTAACCCGGGATAACTCGAAGCGATTTTCGTGTTCCTTTAAGGACGTTCATGGCCATTGTTTCTGTACATTTTGTGTTTGATTGGAATACAATTTCAGGTAATTTTTAGGCTGCAAGTGCACACTCTCAGCTCAATAACTTTTCATGTTACTAGTTTTTAATGCAAAAAACAAATGCTAAGCAATTATTGTATCCTTCACTAGACCTCTGTAAAGTGTGGGGGCGTAGAATTTGCTTTTCATCAAAATATGGCTTCTTCTTGACAAATTTCCATGTTTGCGTTTATTCGTGTCTTTTTACTGCAAAAAGGGTAAGCTTCCACGCACTATGGCGGCTAAACGAATTCAGTGATCCCCATTTTTTATTTGCTTGTTTTACTTCTTATATGTTTTTCTTTCACTGATGCAAAATTTTAAAAAATTCTGTCTAGAGGATCTTTTGCCCATGAACGTCCTTAAGTCGTTTTCTGTATAATTTTACCCTCGATTACGAACCTCGTTTGTCAAGTCGTGAGAAGGTCAAAAAATATCCAAAACATTAGTATTATTCAGTTTAAAGTAGTATTTTACACTACGAAAAAAACGCATCAGTCAAGTTTAGGTTTCTCAGGTTTAGTGTTTAGCAAAGTTAACAGAAATTTAAAACTATAAACGACACTTTTAAGATATGTCATTTTTTTTACACGGACATGTTTCGAGAGTCCACTCTCATCGTCAGCAATGAATAGTTACAAGTCGGAAAGAGCTATATATACGGAATTGTATGATAATATGTGGATATGACAACTAATTAGTGATTTAATTTTAGGTTAACATGCTTGAGTTGTTGGTTCAAGCAAGGTTTTAACCAATGAATATGAAGGGTCTCTTTGATTGTACGTGTGAATTTCGAGTTGACATGATCAATTATACTAAAGTTTTCGGAGGAGCACGCTTCACGACAGGCCTTATGAGAATCTAGATGTTTAAAGACGTGTGTTTGTTTGTCTGAAGCAAGGTGCTCCCGCACACGTGTTATGAAATGTCGAGAAGTTTCTCCAACATAACAAAGTTAACAGCCTCTTTAGCACTAAAGACCCCATTTCCAAGGGTAACCGCTCATGTTTTATATATAAATTTGTTTGCGCAGGCTGTAATGCATGTTATGTTAGTTTGTTCAGTCTCAATTCCCGATAACTCGCGATCGAATTCTCCCGGTAACTCGAACTGTTTCTGATTCCCCTTGAAGGTTCGAATTCTACTTTGTACGCATCCAGTTTAACAAGTGGGTTTCATATAAAAGACAGGCTTTGTATTAAAAAAACCCGTTTTGTCTTTTCGACATGACGAGAAAGGCTCTTGGACGCCCCAACTCAGCTCTATTAAGGCATGGCTCCTGAACTAATACCGAAAAATTAGTAAAAATATTATATAAAATTTACCTTTCAAGGTAAAGCAACCAAACTTGGTCAGTAGTAACAACTCACCGAAATAATTGTTTTTCATGTGTCAGTTACTATGAAAACTAAGTCACGTGACCATACAACCGCCATTTAGGATTTTCTAAAAAAAAAAGTCTCGCGAAGAAGTACACAAACAAGTTAAAAAACCATAAAAAAGCACACAAATGTTCATATTTACAATGTTCACATGGAGCTAATTGGATAACGTGGATTTGACTGGACAAAAAAAATTACATTTAACTGTTTTTCTGTTAAAAAAAAAATCATAAAAAATTAAAAAGATATTTTTTCCTAAATATCCAATTAGTTCCATGTAGACATTGTAACTATGAACATTAATTTGCTTTTTTGTAGTTTTTTAACTTGTTTGTGTACTCTCTTCTAACCGCCTGCGGGCTATTCTGGCCATAACTTAACCAGACTTAACCTGATTTAACCTAGCTCGAGGCATTGTGTGCAACTGAGAATATACGGTGTGATAATAATCGGTGAGAATATACTACTGTGGCCGTCCCATGTTTTACCGTAACCATATCTACGCATTGTGATTGGACGAGACGCACGAAAACAATTGGAAGCCATTTCAATGTTACTAAATATCGTATCGTTTTTGCACTTTAAGTCAGTAACGTTCTGTTTTGTTTGTTTGTTTGTTTGTTTTTGTTTAATATTGCCTGTTACGTCACATTGACGATAAGATTAATCATCGATTATAGCACAAAACAAAAGGCTTTTCAAGTTCTTACAGACTGATCATGAATGAAAATATTTCTTTCCTTCTTTCTTTTTCTTATCTTTTTCTTTCTTTCTTTCTTTCTTTTATTTTTCTTTTATTTATTTCTTTTTGTTTTTAGAACGCGCATCTTTTTTCTGTTCTTTCTTTTTTCTTTCAATTCCTTCCTTTCTCTCACTCCCGCTTTCTTTCTCTCTCTCTCCACAAACCCTCCCTTCCCCTCTTTGTTGTTTCCGCTCCTTCCTTCCTTCCTTTCTTCCTTTTGCCTTTTATCTATCCATCTTTTCAATTATAGCACCACGATGTTAGATTGAGATATTGTAATCAAAAAGGAAACATTTTATCCTAGTTAATTCGACTAAATTATCTATAAGCACATCATGACCAAGAAAATATTCTATTAATTTAAAAGGGAAGTGGCTTTAAGTCCATCGATCTTGATGCGAGCCGTGTCTCAATAACTGTCTAGGTTGAAGGTATTTATAGATCCTCCTTAATTATCTATATCACAAATGTTCAGATAATTCTCAATTGCGCGCTCACGCAAAGTCACCGTTGCAGTTATTGACCGTCCTTCTACTTCGTGCAACAACTAAAATTCTTTGCGCACGGAGTGGTAATACGAGCAACATTAGCTCCGCGCCTTTTAGCATTAACAGTGATAAAGAATTCCACGGTTGGAGAGGGGAGGGTCCGGAACCCCGTAACTTGTCTGGTGGGAGGGGAGGGTCCGGATCCCCTTAAATCTATCATCGTAAATCCACAACTTTTAACCTTAACAAACTTAGATGAGTTTTTTACGATGAATTTCACAACCGAGCTCATCTTACTGAGATTTAGCATAAATAAAAATCTATAAAAAGTAAAACTGTATGTGAAGAATTAAAAGTAATCGTACATAAATATAATGCATACAGGAAAATCTAATGTTCTGAGAGCTTACTTAGAAAAATTACCTCCGAATTCCTAGACAGACTTCATATCTTGAGAATTGGACTGGCGCCTACAATACTGAACAAGCTCATAGCTAAGTAAGTCAAGTGATTATTAACATCAGTGTGCTGAGTGCATTTACTTAAAAAAGAAAAAAAAAATTATCTCAAAAGAAAGGATGAGTTATCCTTTGAGACGAGCCGGTACTCAGCATTTTGGCGCGGTTCTTTTGTACTTGTACAAAAGAATGAAGAGCAACGATGTCATTGACACCCAAAGCGAAATTCGAAAAGTATTTTTCACGGAAACAGCATTTATTCGAAGCATCTTGAAGACTTTCCGGCGAGGGTGAATTTTTGATGTTGAAAACCATCTGCGGCTCAATTTCAGTTACACAAGGACAAGCGTTGATTCGCGCCGCGAACTGTACTCAAAACATCGATGCCATGAAGGCGCGCAGCGGTCATAAATAACATGTTATACAATGTACAGTTTGAACAATAACTTAAAAACAGTCGGTAATCGGCTGTTTTTATATAGCAACATGTAGGCTCTTTTAGCTAGCTAGGTAGTCATTTTGATCTTTATGACACACACGGGTACGTTTTGACCGATATCAATTGAGCGAACAGAGCTCTCGTACACACACACAGCTGTCACACGTCTCACATACTAATAGATCTTTACAATAAGAACCACATCTAAATTCTATTGGAAATCCTTGCAACAAGCAGCGCACTTAATCCGTTATGAACAGTGATCCGACGCTTGGTTTACTGTAGTCGGTGCTAACGAACAAAATCGACGAATGAAAAGCTAGGGTCGAGATAAGTGAATTTACGAATCCGATAGCTCGCTTTTGTTTTAAAAAACAAAGGATAATTTTGTTTTGAAACACCTCTGTAAGACTGTAAATTAAATTCACAGTTCTTTATGTATGAACAGTGGCTTCACTCTACCTTTCTTTTGGTGCTGTCTGCTAGCGTCTTTGCTGATGAGTAAACGTTTTTGCCTGTTTTTAATCTTTTAGAAATCCACGACTTAATATAAGTGTTTGTTTCCAGTCTAAAGCCACATACGGTCTGATAATTTTAGCAAAGATTATCAAGATATTGCTCGCTTTTGATTGGCTAATCAAGTAGTTTGGTTGAGTCGACCCAGGGATATCTAATTAACTTGAACCAAAACTAAACAGCTGATCAAATGAAAAAACGGTAGACTCAAAAAGGGAATACATGTTATGCAAACAATTTTAAATATTTTATGAAACTAAAGTTAATAAATCAAATAAGAAGAGAAATACGTAAAATGATGAAGGCGTCAAAACCGAAATGGAACAACAGCTTCGTCCATGATTGCAAAACTGAGTTCAAATCAGACACGAATGGCCATTTGAAAAATAAACTGAGAAAAAATGCTATATTCAAGAAAACGGTTCTTTCAATACCATCTTGATCTAATCTCGATAGTATTTGCCTCTAGCAAATTTATCAGGTGGTTTGTTCGCAGTGAACAAAGTAAATGTAATATATGAATTACATTTTAATACTACAAACACCGTTTATCTATCTCCGTCAGAATTGATCAGATTTTTTGATAAGCATATCACCATTTCATTTTTTGTACCCCATAGATCTTAATGACTTGGAGAGCTTAGCAAGAAGGATGTTTTCACTAACGACCCCATAAAACGTCAGAACGGTAATAGAAACGTGAATCTTACGACTGATAACCACTTAAGATGGACGTTTGGATTAAGTTGTGAATATGAATTTGTCAAAAATACTTCAAGATGAAAGGGCAAGTATTGGGATCGATGTCTAAAGCATTTAAGTGGCTTCTAAGTTGAGATAAATAACAGTCATCTAATTGAAGCTTGATGCTAAAGAGAACAGACCATCCGTACTGAACACTGAACACGTCGTACCATAAATAAGCAGCTAGTTTAATCGATTTTGCATCGTAACCAGCGTCGATCACACTACCACTTTGTGGCTAAATACGTTACTTTTCCCCCGGGACGTAAAAATTAAAACTACTGCGCAAAATTTGAGCTATTTTTAACGATAAGATCTCTGTCTTTTACAATTTAACCACAGAATCAAAAGTAAATACTAAAAATGGATAATATTACCGATTTTACACCGACGAAGGGCAAACGCTCGAAACGTCAGTATAAAAGTTAAGTATACACTTCAACGGTGTTACAAACTTACTTTCATTACACACCGACGCAGTCTTCTCCAGTTTCCATTCATATTACTTTTGTATAATGAGATTATTTAACACCATCAATCGATGAGGATTATTATTTACTCAACTACCACGGTTAATAAAGCTGTAAATTTTAATTGAGAAACCTATTATTCCAGCTTACTTTATCAAAATATCGGCTTTTCTCTGCACTTCAAAGTTAAATAGGTCTACCTAGTCTTTTTGTATATATTATTTATACTTAAAAAAAAACAGTTCTACAGCTCTTAAAGAACACCGACCCTCGAAACAATCAATAAGTCGAAACGTCTAAACGGCTGTCCGCAATTGTTCGGTGTCCGTGCTGCATATTATTATATTTGACCACAATTATCAACGAACAAAATAAACGTTTTAAAATTTGTTGTGGGATTTCTCTTTGTTCCCAAGAAAACAAAATGTCTGCCGAATGAGTGGGGAAAATCCGGTGAGACACGCAAAGGATTTTAAAATTTTATATTTGAAAAGATTTGGAGAAATAGTTTAGACATTATTATCAATTTATAGTTAACATCCAAATGTTTATCTCCGTTACTTTAGTATAGGAAAAAATATTTTCTTTTCGCCAAACGAGCTGGCTTGTTTACTAAAGTAAGACCGGAAAACCGAAGGCCTTCATTGAATACTGAATATAAAAAATGCCTCTGGCGAGAAAACCAACGCATAGTTAAATATATCGTCGTCTATAATTGGCAATTTTTCTGAGTATAAAGTATTTTGAATTTTAGAAAGAAGATTTACGTACATAAACATTTGTCAGGTTGTCTATATTTTGAGAACTTGCGTGCAACAACAAACCTGAAATGAAAACAACGTTACTGGTGGAATTTTGAGCACGTGGTACGGTACATCCTGTTTCTAAACTACTTTGAAGCATTCAGTAATATTTTAACCGTTGCTTTTAGACCATTTCGAAACTTATTGTATTTATCTAACACTTTTTGTCTTGTTTGTTTTTGGGATTTAGAACCAAAATAAGATATAGATTATTTTTTCACTTGATTCCTGGAGAAATAAATGACAAAGGCTGCCATGTTGGTACCGGTGTACCTCATGTTACAGGAGGCTAATGAGGAATGCTTTGTTAGAGGTACACCAATATGGTCGCCATGGCTTTACATGAAAACGCTCTATTAGTCATATTTTTTATTATTTTATTTATTTAATCGCTTTGACAGGGTAATGAAAAGACTCTAAGTCCATACAAGCACAACCCCGTACACTGACATACATTCTTGTTCGTTTTAACATAGTACAATACCGAATACAATACAATATTTATTTTGCATTTCATTTCATTTCATTTTTTTTTTTTTGTTTGTTTGTTTGTTTGTTTGTTTTTTTTTTACATTTTTCAGTGCAGTTAATCATTGTGTATAAAAAAGTGGAGAAAACATAGGTGTAATAAATAGAGGGAAGAATTGTCGCCCTCTCACTTCTTATGGTTTAAACTAGTTAGCGTGGACAGCTGTTTCGGCCTGTTGGGCCTCGTCAGCACGGTGCATCTGGAGAACTGGCTGGATCTAAAACGCATTATAATGTAAATCTACCAACATAATCACAATAACTTTTCACAAGTTACTTTGTTCAAACAGCGAATCATTTCTGGTTGGCACATGAATAACAAAGGTTTACGTAACACGAAGTATCGCTAAAGCTCAGGTTTTTTTCCATTCACTGGATAATCTTTGTACAAAATCAAATTTGAAAATTACTGGAAATTCTGATTTTTGCAAAGTGAGAAATACGAAAGAAAAGCGCTCGAAGGAACATTGAATGAATGGCAGGGGATCTGATTGTAAAAAATTTCCAATGAATTTGCTCAAATATGACGCCGTAGTTTTCGAATGGGTGGGAAACGTACGGTATGCTTTAACTTTTAAATGGCTTCCGCTCTGAACCAATCAGAAAGCGGTGAAAGACAACAAAATATGTTGCAAAAATTACGTTTGAGATAAAAAGAAAATAATTTGACAAACTTAAAATGCAACTTAGAACCTTTGGTCTGTACGCTTTAGTCTTATTCATAAATATCATAAAAGTTGCAATCGAATCGCGAAATACTGAATGTAGTCAAAACAATGATTGCTAGTTCGAAACAATGTCGAAATCTCATATTAGACGAAAACCTGATTAAGGCCACTGCACTGCACACCTCTCCCCACCCCCTCCCCCCTCATGGTTTAGAAAATTTAATCTTGGCTTGAAATAATTTTAAAAAACCGTAGTTAATCTCAAAGGTAAACTTTACTTTCGCATTTCCAGAAAACCTGACACTTTATTATACCGGCAAGCTTTGGTGATACCGATACTTTCGAAAATTATCTCTAAAAACTGACAAATCGGGATCAATCTTGATTCGGTTATACAAAATATGTCAGTGTCAGTTTTCTTCGCTCGTAGCACGGAATGAAACTTAGAGCTAGCCAAAACAATAATGTGAGGATCGGTGAGCGATAACGATACAGATACCCAAGATATACTTTAGCATTGCTGTTTCTCAATTGCCATTTTTAATGTGTCAGCAGCGAACGAGTTTAATCTTTTTATCTTGATCGCTTTATTTATAAGGCCCAAAGACCCTAGGCAAAGGGCTTTGTACCTGTTCAATACTCAAACAAACCGATTAAACAATATGAACTACACTTGACAAACTACTGGAAATAAATCATACAAGTCCTCGTATAAAATATCTCAAATATACTATCGAACTGTATATGTCTTAACTGATCAAATCTTTAGTGCTTTACTTTACGGCACTTGACGGTGAGGTATTTTGTAAGTTTTTAATAAAAATTGCAAAGCAATACCTCACGTCCTTCAGTTAAATTAAGAGAAACGAGCCTAGAAACGAGCTTTTTCGATAATTCTTATAGATTTTCTAAAAGTCTAGTCATGTCTGTTTTAAAACAAGATCTAAAATGTAAGTCGCTCAGCAATATAACGCGCAAACGGAAAAAATCATTATTAGTCGATATCCAGGATAATTATGTAAAGTAAAGATTAAAATCGATCATATTTCTTCATATGTCGATAGCTTTTCCGATTTTAACTTTAAGATCAAATGAAATAGTGGTACGAACCTGGTGTTTGTCATATTTTCAAGAACTCGTTTTCTTCAGTGTTGAACCACTAGTTCCTTCGACTAATTAACCAGGTTCAAAATACGTCCGTCTTGCACTGGTAAATCGTTCCGAGTGATCTGTTTTAAAAGCCTGTCAAGCGGTTCATCGAGACTTAAAATAGTCTTCAGTATATTTTGTCGCTTCAGAATGGTTCGTTCCTATTTTACATTCCAATACGATGGATAGTTATTTTAACTCTCCTCTGACTTGAACGAAGTCCAACAATAGCATTAAAGCGAAGAGCTAGGTATCGGCCTATCATTCTTCTTGCTTTTATATATATATCTCCATAAATTTTAATATAAGCAGCTGAAAATCTAAATGAATAGTATAACAAAGGCTTAACAAAGGTTTAAAAGCTCAAACAGGTACGACAATCAATGTGAACACTTTAGAACGCAATGTGTTCGCACTAAAAATAGACTCTCATGCGTTCGTTCATTCACTGTTTAAATGATACCCAGTCTACCATTTTATTTGTTATCTTCGACTTATCCTACCATTATTTCATGACTTAACTTAGTTATGTATCCAATACTCTCATCTTTTTATTCATGGATTGTGATTTGTTTAATTCTTTTATTCATTTTGTAGTTCATTCGCTATAGATTTTGGGGTTTTTAGGCGTTTTCTTTTTTGTTTTTAATTTTCGTGTATTAATTTCTTTCCATTGTCTGACTGTTTTGGATAAGTCCACCATATAACTATCCAATCAATCTTCTTCCTCTTAATTCTTTTTCTACCACCCTATAGGTTTTCGAGCTGTAAACTCGGAAATCGATGATCAAGGCGCGGTTCTGAGTGGGAGAAAATGGCTTTTACCCCCAGGCGTAAACTATCTAGTATAAAGAGACGACAGTCGTTTAGCTTATTTTAAATATCAGTCTAATCAACTCTTACTTTTAATTTAACGACCTGTCGAGAGTAGTTTAAGTAGTGAGCCAGAACACGGCGACTTGGGAACATAGATAATGTTATAATAATGATGGCGGCTCCGAGCCAACGTGAGATGAACGGGTGGAAGATAATTAAATAACATCCTCGTTTAGACACCGCTTCCTTAAGGATTAAGAAAAAGAGCTTCAAAGCGTTTTATTATTAGAAGATAAGAACGACATAATACGGGAAACAAGTAAAGTTTAACTCTCGCCAAAATTAAGGACTCCCTTCGACTGAACTGCTTCCTTCTAGACGTAACAAATGATATTAACGAAAATAATCGATTTACAGAGAAAAACCATCAATTTTTATGATAGCGATTGAATTAAACCCGATCTCTTTATGATTTTTAACGAGGATAAATTGGTCGAGCAACAGGAAATATTGAATGGAGAAATTAATCAATAATAAAATTTTAGCCAAAATGCTTCAGGTTATAAAGGATTAATTTTGGCGAACACTGAAACAACCACGGGCGGGAACCGATCTAAGTTTAGCGAACGGCTAATATTCACAGATCAAACCCTGGAACAACCATAAGGCTGATCTAAGTCAGGGTACTGCTAATAACTCAAGGATCAAAACCTGAAACAACCACAAGGCTGATCTACTGAACTGCTTCGTTTTAGACGTAACAAATGATATTAACGAAAATATTCGATTTACAGAGAATAACCATCAATTTTTATGGTAGCGATTAAATTAAACCCGATCTCTTTCCAGGCTTACAGATCAAACTAGGCTGAAATAAACACCATCTAAGTCAGGGCACTGCTAA
>JANTNT010241257.1:0-14306 GCA_024752375.1 Entacmaea quadricolor
GATTGGGGGCTAATTAGATTAGGGTGGCTGGCTTATTGGATTGGGGGGCTAATTAGATTAGGGTGGCTGGCTTATTGAATTGGTGGGCTAATTAGATTATGATGGTTAGCTTATTGGATTTTTATTAAAAATCCTGAATTCCCCTCCCCACTTTGCACAAGCCTGGTCTCTTTTCATGTCAAGGCAATGTTGTTGACTCTTAAACAACAGCTTTCATTTTCAAGTATTGTGATTGGATGTTTGTTTGTTTTCTCACTTTCTGATTGGTTTAGAGCACTCAGTAGCCAATTACTGCAATTCTCAATATTCTGCGAACTCGGTAGTTGCAAGTTGCCCATTGGAATTTGGTTTTTCACTGCTGCCAATCAAAAATATATAAGGTACCGACTAATTAGCCTTGATTGATGGCAGTGAAAAACCAATTTCACAGCAAGTCGTTGAAGTGTCTGAGTTCACAGAATTTTGAGAATCACTGTAAGAGTCACAGTACCATATGTTTGCCACTCATAAAAAAACTGCTCAATATCGCCAGTGATCAAGAGCTACTTCTATACCTACCATTAAGACACGTGTTATTGGCCTCAGCTTAGTGGTGAGTTTACCAACATCATGATACACAACTTCAGATTTCTCACACTTCCCTGTTATTTCCCTAAAAAATTCCTTAACAACCATCTTTCCTTCATCATCCACTATAACATGAACAGTTAGCTGTACTGAACTGTATCTACATATCGACTTGAGGCACTTTTTCATGCCTTTTGCGAGGTCACTAGAAGGAGCCATATTGACCAAAGTCAACAAAATATTATATTTCCCAACATGAAAATCCTCTGGATTTATATTTTGCGTAATTTCCAGATTGTTTTTGTCATCTTGGTTCGGTTTTGATGATGTGGTGGCTGGATAAGTTATTCCTCGTGTGCTAAGCAACGGAGATGTTAATGGATGATTGGCTTTCTTCGTCGCTAATGGCGTTTTATCACTAATAGCACTACTTTGAATATTTTCTTTTCTTTCTGCTTTCCTTTCCTGAATTCTATATTCTTTCTCAATGGTTTTCTCTTCCTCGTCGTATATTTTTTCCACTGTTCCTTTTGATTTATCACTGATGAAAATTTTTTGTTTACGATTTCCGTGATGACGATGGTTCACTTCCAAGGACACATCATTGCTGTCTACTCCATCAATAGCGTTCTCCTCATCATCGTATACTTTCCCCATGTGTTCTGATTCCTTTGTTTTGTCATTATTGTTAAGCTTGTTCTCCAGGTGTTTTCTAGATTCATGTTTTTTCACGGGGCTTTGTAAAGGTGAATGCAGCTCTCGCACCGATTGTTGCTCCAACTTGGGT
Source organism: Entacmaea quadricolor (assembly GCA_024752375.1). NCBI lineage: Eukaryota > Metazoa > Cnidaria > Anthozoa > Actiniaria > Actiniidae > Entacmaea > Entacmaea quadricolor. The sequence continues at coordinate 1,355 of JANTNT010241257.1, forward strand.
GCTTTCTTCGACACAATAATTCCGTGCTTACTATGCATCATTAACGCGTTTGCATCAGGCTGAGCTGTCAGAAATTTCCAGGTTATCAAGATAAGGAAGATAAGAGCTGCTACGAATAAAGGCCTTGTCGGACTTCGATAGCAAAATCGACTCACGACAGTCACGACGGACGCCATGTTGTAAATGTAAATGTCGACACGGTCAAAGAAGTTTGGGCCAAGTCAACACAGGTAACCCAAGATTTAGTTTTTTTTCTTCTGACCCCCAAGATTTTGGAACGTTTCTCTTGTTTATTTCGATCTTATCCGCCAAAAATGTCCATTTTCTTCTATCTGACCCCCAGGATTTCCAGTAACTTTTTACATTATACCCAAAGGATTTCTGAGGTACTCAACCCCAGAAGTGCAAAAATAGGCAATTTGCATGATGGCGTCATTTTACTACCAAGACCAGGATGCTTTGTATTTTTTCTTTGTTATTCAGATTTGTATTCCCTTATGGGAATAGTAAGACAATTGGTACTAATTATACAACAAAAGAAAGTGAGCGAAGCATCCTGGTCTTGGTAGTAAACAACGTCATAATGTAAAAGGCCTATTAAATGTAATGGCCCAATTTGAAAACTTGAGTCAGCTGTATAAATAAAATTATTTGAGACACTACACTCTCTCTAGTCAGCTGACTTTTTTGGTCAGGGAACCATTTCTTATTGGTCAAAATACATTCCTAAAAATGTTTACTAGTGAGCTCAGTTCTTCAAGTTGTAATGTAACTAGGATATAAAACAGTACATTAACAATTCGAAATTTCATTTTCCAAATCCACTATTTCTTTAACATATGAGAAAGGGTGTTTCATCAGTGAACCCAACACTGAGAACCTGGTTGAAAAAATGAGGTGCTGCAAAGTTTTTTGACCCATTTCAAGGTGTTGGATCCACTGATAAAACACTCTTTCAAGTGTTTGATGTAGCCTCAAATTTATTAATGATTATTGGAGAAATTCAAAGAAAATCTTTTAATTTTGCAAGTGTTGAAATCAAAGTATCCAAACCCTGTCATGGTAAGGATTTTCTTTTTTTTTGTCCTCATTAATGATAACATGGAATGGATTTTTGTGCCTTTTGGTTGGTTCATGCCAAAGCCTTTTGAGAGTCATGATACTGTAGATCCCACACCTCTCAAAATCTTCTCGTTTTGGTATGATCAGTGAGTGAATTGGATTATTGAATATTTTTTCATTAAATCCTTGATTGGCCAAACACCTTTGTATGGTTTAATTTCAAGATATCAACCAGTTCGAAATCTTTGTTCTTCCTCTGAATTACTACCTACTCCTTTTCCATACAGCCTAAAATCCTATTGGTATATTTCCTTTTCTGTTGCAGCTCCTGAAGTTTGAAATGCTCTGTCTTCATCAATTAGATCAACCTACCTACTTTCTTCTACCACATAGAACAGACCTGAATTTGCACTACATATAAATATTTATTATTATTAAATTATTATTATTATTCATTTGCATCATTATGGAATTGAACAAAAAATTTCTTAGTACCCTGTATGCTCATGTTTTCTTGTATTTCTCATTTCTACTGCCCTGAAGGTGACTGTTTAGGTCAAAAGCTCGGCTTAAATTTATATAATTACAGGTTGAAGTAGCATTTTATAACAAAAAGATTTCTCATTAGCTCTTTTTTCTTCATACCACCAACATAGAATAATGGATTTACTAATAATTAATTTTTGATAAATAATTTAACTAAACACAAGTAGAATAGTAATTGTGCAAAGTTTCAAAGTATTTAGTTAAATTGTTGTGGAGTTATAAACATTTTAAATGTATGAAAAACATGAAAGCAAAGCTGGTCAGGCCTTGACAGTCTGTGTTTCTCATACAAATCCTTCTAATTTCAACTTGCTGTAGCTATTAAGATTTTAAGGTTATGGCAATGAAATTTTACTTGATTGCTAATTTTAGGATGCTCTTTTAATTAATGTCTATGATGTTTTCGATGAGTTTGAAAAAAGCATAGGGTGTATGGCCAAGGTTTCTTTGTTTTTATGATTCTCTTGGGAATTGCTTCAAACCATCTACATAATGTCTAATTCCTTGCGTAGATAAAGTTCTCTTCAGAAAATCTAATATATATTTAACAGAGGGTTCAATAGAAGGCGGCTACCAGCGGTTTATCGCCGGATACTTAACCTCATACTGCCAGGCCAGCTATTTTGCGATCAAGTCTCAATAAATAATTTAAAATGGTAGTAAAATTATTGCACACAGCCACCTACATATTAGACCAATCTGCCTACTCCAAATATTATTGAAACCTCTGTTTAATACACAGTTATTTTCAAATTTAAAAGATTTTCATTGTTCTGTATTACTTTAAAATATAACCATATCTAAAAGACAAGGTATGATTACTTTTTTGTGATATAATTAAGAATAGTGCAAACAAAAATAATGTACAGAATCACCAGACTTTAATAATATTTACAATTATTATTAATTATTTGTAGAGAAAAAAAGACAGAAATGGTTAGAAAAAAATAATGGATAACATACTCTGACAGTCATTTTTTTGCTATCATTTTCTAAATGAATAATTTAATATAAAAATTTTCTTAGAATTCATTCACTTAGATCTTCGTTAATCAAGAAGTTACATAATACAGTTACATAATACCGTAAAACTTATGTTACAACACTACTAATTAAGACACAAGAGTTGTTTCCCAGTCTAATTATTAAACTGAAGGGTAATTTTTATGAGTGTTATTCTGTAGACTGTGTCGAGCCAAATTGTGTGCCATAAGTTTTGACTATAACAGGGATTAGGGTTTTGAAGTAGTCTTTGGTGATGAGTTAGAGCTTCCTGTACCAGTAGTTGAAACAATCCAAACTGAAATAAAAGTATAAATAAATGTATATATAAGTTTAATAATTTTTTTTTAAATTCAACTATGTGCATTTGATCATAAATACACCCATTTCAAAAAATATTGATGGGAGATCTGATTTTGAAATCTATTCCAGCAGATCCACACTGACTCTTGCACTGTTTTTAACCAAACTATACTGCCTTTATTGCTTTTCAATAAAGTTTATACAGTTCATTTTCTCCTCTGCGGCAAATGGATCAATTTTCAATTGATCAAGGCTGACTCGTAGATCAAACCCTCAAACAACCACAAGGCTGATCAAAGTCACGGCACAGCTAACTCACTGATCAAATTGGATTTTAGCATGTTGATTTTTCTGGAGGGAGGAAAACTGGAGAACCTGGAGAAGAACCCTCAAAGCAAGTGAGAACCAACAAACAACTCTAATATCATAAGTCCCAAGCTCAGAAGTCAAACCCTGGATCTCATTGCTTACATAAGTTAGTTTTCAACTAAAAAATAATAATTTTAAGGTCATTTCCTATGAAGCAAGACTCTCTAGACTTGGAGGTCTAAATTTGAACATTTCTTAAGGTGGATGTCAATCACTTGATTTTATTTCAATATTAAATTTATTATTTTTACATATTTGCCTTGCATTAAGCAATGCACAAATTCTCAACCTGAAGCCTAAAGAGTCTGGCTTCATTGGGAATAAGCTTTATTGAAATTCATTTTTATATATTTAAAATAAATATAAAATAAATTTAAAAAAATACTTACTAACAATCACAGCAATAATTACAAGAATAACAATAATAAGGATTATCCACATCTGAAAGAAAAATGTTGATCTTGTTTAAAACATATTGTGATAAACAAAATTTATTTTACTGTTTATAATATGCTTCTACTAGTATTTGTAACAATCATGTCACCATTTACCAGTAAACAAAATGTGCTAATTAAGATCCCCTTTTACATCTGTTTTATTTTTAAAGTTTCACATGGACAAACATAAAATTTGTGGAAGTAAAAATTACAAAGTTTTGGGTACAAATTTTAAGCTATGGCAGTTCATGAGCCGAGATGATAATGATAATAATAATAATATATTATCCTGTCAACTTCTACCATTTATATCTAACTACACTTTGATACTGAAAGAGAGAGACAATATTCCTGTCCCTAACTAAAGCCTTCAAATGAATATACAAATATAATGTACAAAATATTTAGTTGTTAAACAGATATGAGCCAGTTATAGATGCAGTAATAATGAAAACTACAGAAGTTACCTTGCAATTCTGCCACCACATCTTTCTTTTAAGTCTTGAGGCACTGGTTTCAAACTGAGAGGCTCCAGCAGTCAGGGCATCTTGCAAACAAAGAAAAGCAAAAACATTTTGAATACTATTCTAATGCACAATAAATCTATTGATTATTGCTATTGAAATTGGTTTATCACAGCATTGAAAACATCAGTTTTAAAGAACTATGAGCCAAACTAGCAGAAAAAAAATCTTGAATAATATTCTAATGGAGAATAAATGTTGATTATTGCTATGGAAATTGGTTTATCACATTGTGGAAAAACATTGGTTTTAAAGAACTGAGCCAAACTGGCTGGTCATATCATATAAATCAAATATACTTAAGCCCTCTAGCACCTTTACTCTACATCAATATCAGTTACTTTAATCTACTCTTTTATGACCTAAATATGTAGAATGTCTCTAGGGCCAAGGAAAACTTTTGAAATACTTTTAGCAAGTTTAGATAGTGATATTGAGCTGTGTTTTTTGATAAATATGTGTAATTCTATATGGGTAAATATATTATTTCAAAGTTGGTTGGCACTTTTAGGCAAAAGTGAAAGATTATTTGTCAAGGATGGTTTTGTTTGTAAATGTTAATGGAATTAAGGTTAAATGATTTGACTCTTGTATAAAAAGAAATTTTTTGATTGTGTTAATGTACAGGTTTGAAGGGTTTGAAGTAATGTGACAGCAGAAGCGAGTAAATGTGAAATGAAAGTATACTATGTAGCAAATATAATTTGGAAATTTATCACTGTCACTTGTCTGTAGAATTACTTAAAAGGTAGCATAACTTATTTGAGATACTGACAGTAATATTTAGTTCAATCATTGTTGAAATAGGATGTGTTTTCACAAAGACGTATTTTCATTGAAAAATATTAGAACACTAAAGATATCTTGCCTGTATACTAGTCAAGAAATGAATGAGGCTTTACAGAAAATTTCAAAATTTATTCGTGGGATAAATATAGGGCATTTTCATGATATGATAGTGGCCTTATTAGCTTTTCTTGCTATACACGGTACACCAACATGGCTACCAGTGTCACTTCATTCTCCAGGGATTGAGTGAAAATGTGGATAAATTCTTCTTTTTTATGCAATAACTTTTTTGACACCCAATAAATTTTTTAAAATTCATATCATGTAAATTATAGTAGCTTTCTCCTTCAAACTTCATGTTTTAACTTATTTAAATGTGCCCATTCCAGTTTTTATAGTATTTATTTATCTACTATGAGTTTGAATTTACTTTTATGCAATAAACCCTCATTAAATTGTATGATATTAAACCTAGTTTTTACAAGAAACATAAGCATAAGCAACTTTTAGCCTCATTGCAGCATTTACAGTATAGGTTTAAAAAACCAAGAACCATGAGAGGAAGTATGTTTATGTAACTTGTGAAAACTGTCCTTAATGTCAAGTTAATTTGTTTAAACATAAATTTAATTACTTTAAGAGGAACTGAATATGAACTCCTCAAACTTCCTTAATATTTGTACAAATTTTATACAAAATATTTGTACAAATTTTATACAAAATATTTGTACAAATTTTTTTACAAATAGTAAGGACATTTGAGGAGTTTGAAAATAAATTAAAACAATAATAATGATGATGATGATATTTTTTATTTATACATGGTAGACCAGTAGACTATTTTAAGAAGCTTATGGGCCATGCATCCACCATACACACTCCTTACTACATTTGAATATTCTGTACACTCCACTCTCAAACTCACATGTTGATTTTTATGGAGAAAGGAAAGCCAGAGAACCCTGAGAAAAACCCTTATGGCAAGGGCGAGAACAACACATCAACAAACTCAACTCACAACTGGTATCCAGATGGCTGGAACCAGAAACCTTGCAAATCGGACCCACAGTGGTGAAAGAAGATACATTACCAGTGAATGGCACCCAATACATGTTTACCAGTACTCGTCTTTGCTTCAACTTTTGAATGATACTACTAACACAATCAAGATAAGTATTCCTTTTGAAGCAAGTTTGAATGTAATGTGTACAAGGCCCTTCAAACAGTCAATGTTAATCCTTTTACCAGTTAAAAACCAATAAATGTTTGTTGCTAACAGAGATAGTATTGATTGAAAGTGGATCATGTCTCCAATATCAACACTTGCCACTTTTGCATTCCTCGTTATTTAAAAAAAAAGTTATATCTGAGCTGTTGTTTTTAGTGTTTACAATACAGGGTCTAAGGAACTTTCTCTGTCCTAAATACAGGAAATCAGTTAATGGAAAAGATGACAAAATCATTGATAACCAATCCCACTTTACCAAATCCAATACAAAAGCAACTATATATTTATATTTAATTCCCATTAAAAATCAGACAGCCAATACAGACCTTTTAAAACAGTCCTTAACACTACAAAGCGAACTTAATAAGCTTATTTTCAAGTTTTTGATTTATAGAATCGAAGATAATCATAGTATGAACGGAAGGGAGCTAAGGAAGGCGTCTTTTACCTGCCCGATTGTCAAGCTCTGATAACTTTGCATCCCTTTCGAGAACTTTGTCAACATTAACTTTCATTATATCTACCACCTTGAAGAGAATAAATAAGAAATTCTTTAATAAATGATAGATTATATTAATTAATAATAGCATTCATATGATTATTCTTTTGGGTATAAATGATCGTGTTTTTGAGGAATATTTTTATGCCCTCAAACTGATCATGATGAACATGATAGCTTCCAGCACTAAATACTGATAACAAATGGCTAAAAACCAGGATAAAATAATAAGTTATCTAAAGCTCACCTCATCTACTTGTGCTTGGGTCTGTTGGAGCCTTTTGGACGACCTGAAACGTGAAAAAAAAATTTAAATTCAAGCTAAATCCAGTTATATTTTCAATGAAAATCGAGTGTCATTCAAATAAGCTAAATAAATTACTAATTTTACTCCGAAAACCAAACGGTTTTTTGCTAATACGTTTCATAAGGGGTAAGTACAACAGAAAATGTTCCTTGTAGTAGTAGAATATTATCTTTTCTCTTACATTTTAGCGGTTTTTCTGTCCACAATATTCGCTGCTCGTCCAAACTGTACAAGTTGTTTCCCTCCTTTGGATGTGACGTCACTAGCCCCAGGCCTAATGCTAAGTCATCCAATTGCAAGACGGTGACCTCACCGTACGAAAATATAGAATTACAGACTCCCCATCAAAGAATACTTATTCATGAAGAAAATATTCTTCGTGTTTCTATTCTTGATGGGTCTGTAGCTTGTATATTGATTTTTACGACAATGTAATCTCCAATGATTGGCTCACGTTTTCACCCTAAATGTTGATTGTTTCTCGATTGTAAAAGTGCGCCGGTAGTCGCAATTTAAGAGCATTTTATTTATTTTATTTGTTATTTTATTTAAATTTATGGTGAAACTTTTTATTTAACTTTTTTATTCGCGGAAAAATTTGTTTGAGCCGAGTGTAAATTTGTATCAGCGGTGTTTATTTTAGCACCAAAGCGAGGCTTCTCCGGCTGGTTATTTTTTGCACGTGGAAACTTTCATCAGCAAATTTTCTCTAAAAAAACCTTTTTTTCTTTTGATAATTATATTTTCACCATGTCTTGGATGTTTGGGGTTAAAAAGGATAGCCCTCCACCTCCTAGTTTCCCTCCCCAGCTCCCGATTCCGCCATCTGGAGGAGGAGAAGATGGCGGAGCTGGTGACAAGGATGACAAGAAAGACTCCAAGGAGAAAGCCTCTGGTAAAGCTGTGTGGCAGAGTTTTGATCCTACAGGCTTAGAAAGAGCTGCTAAAGCTGCGAAAGAGCTAGAGAAATCTCGTGAGTTTTCATTCCTTGTTTATTTAATGATATGTGTGAAATATTTAACCGACAAGATCTAAATGTAACAGTATAAATTAGGGAGGTTTGTTTAATATGACGGGGGGACATAAAGATGTTAAGGGGGGCCCTTAAATTTCTGAAAGATATAGAGGGGGCCTTTTTTATTTTGGGGATGGCTAATTAAAATTTTTATTACCATGCTGGTGAATTTTTACACCACATATTTGGGGCTACAAAATTTGGCAATTTAAGAAATTGGGGCTCTGAAATTTCATATTTTAAAAATGAAAATCTTCATGCCCCCCTGATATTAGATAAACCTTTTCTTACAGTGGCCAGTCAATCTTGTATGTTTATATTTTTGATATATTTTGACTTAAGCACATGCACAGCAATCCTTGGAATTGGCTAGGGTGCAAGAAACAACCAAGCAGTTAAAACGTCAAGAAAAAATCAAAGTAAGTTTGTAGACTATAACAACATGCAGGAGCGGTCCAGAAGGGGGGAGGGTGGAGCTGCTCATAAAAGGTCCTGAGGACTCATTTTGCTGTCCTTCAAGAGGTGCACACCCCAACACTCAGGGGTGAATCCAGAATTTAAGGGGGTGACTTTCTTTCAAGATTCTATGAAAAATGGGGTGATTAAATTAATTTTTGAGTGGTTTTTATGGGTTTTTCTACAGAAAAGTGAGACTAGTCACCCCCTTTACCACCCCTGGATCTGTCCCTGACATCTTGCTAAATCTGCCCCTCATATGTACAAGTATGTACACAAATACAGACCTAAACATGGCATCCATATGTTGGTAACATGCCTTCAAGAGCTTAAACCAGTCACAAGTCTGCAGATATGACCAGCAATTAAGTCTGAACTGTTTACAATACTGATGACAAAGTGTTTCCATTATCAGAATGGCATCCTGGACTAGCATTGCAGGCATGTCATCAATAACAGCATTTTAGCGTGATGTCATGGCAGCCATGTTGGTGTTCCTCAAATAAAGCATTCTTCACAAGCTTCTCTTGTTACATTAGGAACAAGATGGCTGCCATTGTTAAAGCTCAGTTTCCATGTTGTCTAACCAGGGATGGTTCCAATACATGGGACTTTGATGGACTCCTCTATCCTTTATCTGCCATTACGATTTTTATAGCTTTTATCAAATTAGTTGTTAAAAATATTGTTCGATGTTTAGGAATATGAAGCTGGAATAGAGCAAATGCAGCTTGATAAAATAAGAGTTGAACAAGAAGAAAAGAGGAAAACCCTTTCAGCTGAAACCCAGCAGTACCAACAGGTAGATATATGATGTTTGTTATTATGCAATGTATCATAAAGATTGTCAGGGTTGACAGAAGAGCAAAACTGGCCTTGAAGTCAAATATAGTAAGGTGCAATATCTTTTATGAGGTTGGGTTCACATGTGCAGTCAACTCTCTCTCTTTCTCTCTCTAGACGCTCCCATAATCAGACAGCTCCAGTTCAAACAATTTTCCAAAATTTGTTTTAACTTTCTGGCACTTAAACTCTGTAATTATACATTCCTGTAAACAGACAACTCTAATGACAGACACTTTTTGGATTCCAAGGGCGTCCTTTTATGGGAGAGTTGACTGTATAAAATTAGCAGCATAAAGTCAAGGTGAAGAACTCTTAAAGTTGCAACTAGCAACATATACCTGGTAATAGCTACCAGTAAATGTCGGAAACAAGGCTAGCTCTTGTATAATTGGCACACTCATTTTCTTCAGTCTTTCATTTTTCCACAAACTGTTTGCAATCCAGGGTTACTGGACAGTATGTAAGATGATTTTTGAAAGAAATAAAAAATTAAATACTAAACATCTTTCTAAAATGCAGGTTATGCAACAAAAAAGTGTGAAATCAAGGCATGACCACAATCTATTTACAATGTACATATTTTGTTATTTTTTAGCGTGCTCAATATGAAGACCAGTTAGCAAGAAGAAGATACAATGATCAACTTGTACAACAGAAGAAAACACAAGAAGAAAACTTATTACGACAAGAAGAATCAGTGAAGAAGCAAGAAGCTATGAGAAAAGGTATTTGACATGTAATTGATTATCTTATTTTAATATTTGTTGGAATTATTGACAATATGTTTTATTTTGTAAATATAGGAACTATTCAATATGAAGCAGAGCTCAAGCATGCAAATGAGATGAAAAGACTAGAGGCTGAGCTTCGTGGAAAGTAAGTTTTAAGTAGGCTTTACATTTAGTTCCCTTGTTGAGCATGTTTCAAACATTGTTACAGCAGGAAGCACACTACTTTTGCCAGTAGATCAAGTTTATTTTATACTTTTAACAAAGAGACCAACTGAAGAAGCCATGAGGCAGGGCATTGTTTCCTTGTTGTGCATGGTTTTATAAAATGTCACAGCAGAAAGTGCTGTACTGTTGCCAGTAAAGCAAAATGTTTGATACTTTTAACAAAGAGACCAATCCATCAAAGCAGGCATGAGGTGGAGTGGAGACAAAGATTGTCTCAACAATATGATATAAAAAGCTGACTAGGTTTATAAGGTAACTTGAAAGTTTCAAGTAATCAAAAACGTTGTTAGAAGTGACATGGCATGTGGCATGGTTCATGCTTTAAATGGCTTGAAGTTACCATGATAGTTAATTTTGGCTTTTCTCACAGCTGCTTTGATCTAGATTTTTTACTAAATTGTCAACTCACCTTATTTTGCAGAGCGAAAATTGAACGAGAAAACAAAGATATACATTTGGAAAAGATAAGACTGAAAGCTGCAGAACAAAGGGATACTGTTCTGCAATCCATTAAGTAAGGAAAGCATTGCTTTTGATGCCCTTGTGTACATATTAGAACAAATGAAGCAAATAAATTACCTGGATTTTCAGAACTAAAGCAGGGCTCAAGTAGGAAAAAAATTTGGCCTGCCACTGTTTTTTTGTTTTTGACAGGCAAAACAAATTTTCACCTCCATTTTATTATCCATTTAGTAGTGCATCATAATTTTTCCTGACAACCTTGAATTTGGCCTGCCGTTTGGACATTGGCAGGCTGCTATTTTGAGCCCTGTAAAGATATTTTTTCAAATTATTAACTTCAGTTGTAAATTACTGGTAATTATGTTTCATATAATGTTTCAGATAAAATACTTTTGTATATGGTTCGTACAACCTTGAAAAGTCCTTGAATTTCAGCATTTGCCTTGAAAAGTCCTTGAATTTGATTTTTCCTTGAATGTTGAAAAAAAAAGTCCTTAAAAAGTAGAAAACAGTCCTTGAATTTTATGGATTTGACATTTGCTGGAATTATTTAAAAAATTTTACAAAGAGTGAGTACCCAAATTATACAAGAATCATTGTTTTGATCCGCAATTCCAATATGGCACCCATAGTTTTGTTTCCTTGTTAAAATGAGAGGTGACCTGGGGCCTAAACTAGTGCTTGTTTCACGTTTTGCTTCATTCTGCTACGTTAAAATAGTGGAATGGGTTAAAGTGCATTACACGTAACGTCTCAATGCGCTTCACAATTCTATATTATCAGTGGAGGACTTTACAGGCTGCATAGTATGGCAGTTTACAATCATGAGAAATTATTAGTATGTTAGTAGATTATGCCTCCAGTTGGAATAGGCTGTTGATCCAGGAGACAATCCCCTAAAATGTTGTTGTTATTGTCCTTGAAAATCAGAAATTTGTCCTTATTTTTTGTTGCTAAAGTTGTATGAACCATGTTTATATTACTCAGCCTCATTTGTTTCTTGTATCTGTATCCTTTATCAGGACAGCAGGCTCTATTCTTGGAGCAGGATTTAATGCTTTTATATCAGATTGGGATAAAATTTCAGCAACAGTAAGTTGAACAAAAGACTATTAGTTTTGGCATGATTTCTTCTTCTATAAAACATCTTGAGAATAAGAGTCTTTGTTTGAGCAGTACTAAGCAGAACCAGGAGTTTTTCCGTGGAACCCTCTTTCTGAAGCCAACCATGTTTTAAAAGCCTTAGAAATCAAGCAAATTCAGGAGGCATGCCCCCTCACAAGAGGAACTACCCCTTTGAAAATCCTTGATACACCACTGTTGAGCTACATCCATATTAATGTATCTTCTCGGGCATTACTGGTAATGAAATATTGAGATTGTTGTCAAGGTAGTGATTCTCAAGTAGCCTAGCAGAAATGGAAAAAAATATTACACCCAAACTGGATGGAGCTCTCACTGGAAAACATGTCTAATCTAAGAAGTGATGATAAAAATAGATTTTTTAAACCTCTAAATGCATGTATTAGATTCCACTTTTTCTATCTACCACAAAACAAAATGTAGCCTACTTTTACTTCTTAGTTTACTTTTTGTTTTAGGCTGCTGGTTTGACGTTATTAGCTTTAGGAGTTTATGCTGCTAAATATGGTACTGGAGTAACAGCGAGGTAATTACTGGTAACACTCTTTCAGTTGTTCCATTATGAAACAGTCTGTTCTGTTGCTCAAATTGTGAGCAAATTTTTTCATGAAATGTAATTTCACCTTCAGAAACATTTTATGCAGATGCATTTAGTGGAGCCTGCTATTACTAATGTTAATGAAACCTATAGCTGCCCTTTTGTGTATGGATGTATATGATCCTCGTCAAGTCAAGAGGGACCTTTTGACATATGAAAAAGTGTTGAAAAAATATGTTTAAGGTGACTGGCTACTATTGGCCAAAGTCATGAAAAAACTTTTAAACAGCAATTTTTTGAAGTGAAATTTAATGCTGAGTTCAAATTTGAAAAGAAAAATAGGGTGTTCCAAACTCATTTTTGAGATATTCAAGCCTGAATATACCGTACTCAGAGATTTTTGAACGAAAACTAACGAAAATGTAACTAAATTTTTAAAAATTCATATTGCAAAAAATAAAAAGGCTTTG
>JANTNT010241479.1:0-14303 GCA_024752375.1 Entacmaea quadricolor
ACAGCTTTATTCAACCGACCAATGCGCAACAAACTTCCAGAAATACCGCAACCCATCAACAACTCAACAGACATCGCGCAGAGAGATCAACAAGCTAAAGAAAAGATGAAGGCTTACGCTGACATCAAAGCATACGTCAAGCCCTCGAGCATCTCCGTTGGTGATACGGTTATCGTTAATAGAGACCCTTCTGCAAAGAAATCACAGTCACTACAAGCCAGAACCCTATGAAGTGACCGAAAGGAAAGGTTCGATGATTACAGCCAAGTCAGGAAACAAAGTAACAACACGAAACATTCTTCATCATTCTTCAAGCAAATACCGAAAAACACTCTAAACATACCGAATGACAGCTCAGATGGTGATGATGATTCACTGACAACGTCAGCTGGAGAAACACCAAAAGATCAAAGGGAAAACAACCAAATAATCAGTCCAGAAATGGTCTCCTCAAGTGCAAGACGCTACCCAGAACGCAACCGACGACCCCCAAGTTATTTAAAGGACTATACTACTTAGGACAGTATGACTTCATTGTCATATCTAGACGAGACTCTTTAGATAGACATACGTTGATATTTTCACTTGTTTGTGTTTTGTTAAGATACCATCCCATGAGGGGAGGAATGTAATGTTCTGTTACGTAATCATGCATGTAATAGAAGATTGCGTGACACATTAGAAAGAGAACGCAAAGCATGTGGTGTTGTTTGATTCGTGTGCTCGAGATATCACATTGAGGAAGCCACAAGGAAGTATAGGGACGTTCAAAAAGAACTTAAAGACATATGTTTAAAAAAGCATACCCACCTTAATGATGAATAAGATAGATTTATTTATTTATTTTTATTGTTATTATTCGTATGACTATTTTAGTCTTATTTTATATTACTATATAACTTATTAATTCTTTTAAGTAACATATATAATAGTTATAAGAGTATTTTTATTATCAATTTTTCGCTATTGTAAAATTTTTAAATTTAAAAAATCATTTTAATGTTGCATGTATTATTGTAACGCGCATTTGAAAACGTCATGTTGAAACTTGCGCGCTATAAATAAATAAATATTATATTATTATAATGCAGCCGGCAAAAGTCCTCCACTGATGAAAATGAACTGTGAAGCGCATTGAGACATTGTGAAATGCACTATATAAGAACCCACTATTTATCGCGATTTACCAATCCCTGATGATGGTCAACTAAACGTTTTGTTATTCCATGGCATTCTGGTCCATAAATAAGCTTTCGTCATCAGTATCGTCCAGCTCTACCCCAAACGAGGCGGCAACAACCGAACAGCCAAGCTTCAATGTCAAATGTCGAAGGCCTTTCATCACAACGGTGCTGGTTGTACTCTGTGAGTTTCTGTTCTATTACCGCATGCTTGTTCTGGGATAAGTTTCAGGAATTACTTTCAAAGGTGGACATGCTTATGACCAACAAGACGCTTCTTCGTACCTATGTACAAGTTTATAACTTCGAGCCAACTAATTGTTTTCTTTATCAAAAGCAAATCCCTTGCTGTATTTATGGCCAATAAATTATCTTCGTCATGCAGCAGTAACTACATTGCAAGAATCTTCTACAAGCAATTCAACTACTTAGCAGCCAAGAACAGCCACAACCGCAACCACAGCCGCAGGCCTAAATTCTGGCCTCTAAGAATGATGATTTAACAACAGTTAAAATAATGCTTTTTCATTGTTTCTCGATGTTTAAAGCTCTTTCCTGCACAACAATAACGGAGCTGTTGCTTACATTTTGGAAACATTTTAGTAAGCTTTACTCTAAGTAAAGCTAGCAAAAGAGAAAGAGGCTGAAACGAATTCATTGGTACCCTAGCTGGAGAACAGAATTTATACTTAGTAATATTGAAATATGTTTGGTATCTTTATGAAGCCTCTATAAAGGATTATGTTTCGGCCAGTACAGAGCTCACCGTTTCTATGTAATTGAAGTCAAAATAATTTCCATGTAATTAACCGTATTTCTGTTATTTTAGAATACATTAAAAATAACACACTCCAAAGACGTTTTAATTATTAGTTGTTGACAAAAGATCGCAAAAGAATGTTCAAGAACTTTCAATCTTTTCATCAAAGGCCCTTTCGCCATTCAAACTGAGGCAAACAGCAGCATTAATAGCAAGTTCCGTATAGTGAACTATAATACATGAATCAGTTATGCTTGAAGCGTTTCGAAGTAAATAAAACAGAAACCTTTTCACTGATACATCACCCAAATGATAAACAAGCGCAATTTTGCAAGCGGGGCCATAATTAATATTTATTATACCCATCTTCTTACAGCTATTTATATAGGACCATTAGGAAGAATTGCTAAGTAAACTAAGTCGCGAGTTCTCGTTTTTGTGACTTGTCTCTGGCATTGTCTCTGACTTGTCTCTCACATTGATTTTTACTCGTTTCTCACGCTTCAGACTAATAATTTACTTTTGAATCAATAATAAACTTAATATCAAACTGCACCTTCAATTAACGCTGCAATCGGAAACTCTGGAATGTCTTGTTTTTGTGACTTGACTCTGGCTGGTTTTTCCCCCCTGTTTCTGACGCTTATGACTGATAATATACTTTTGATTCAATAATAAACTATTAATATCAAACTGCACTTTAACGCTGCAATCGGAAACTCTGGAATGTCTTGTTTTTGTGACTTGACTCTGGCTGGTTTCCCCCCCTGTTTCTGACGCTTATGACTGATAATATACTTTTGATTCAATAATAAACTATTAATAACAAACTGCACTTTCTATTAACCCTAAAATCGGAAACTCTGGAATGTCTGTCTGTGTGTGTGTGTGTGTGTGTGTAACTTGACTCTGGGTGTTTTTCCTGTTTCTCAATTTTAAGACTAGTAATCAGTAATAAAATATTGGATCAATAATAAACTGTTGATATCGAACTGCACCTTCTATTAACCCTACAATCGGAAACTGTGGAATGTCCTGAAGTAGCTTGTCTGTGGAGCCTTCATGGTTGAATTGGACAAGTAAAAGCTTAACGTGTGCTTCTAGGTTCTATCCATGGATTAAATGAACGTTGTATCAACAACGTACTAAATCATTTATTTCAAAGCTTTCGGACTTATTTACCTCCGTCAATTTTATTGAGGTAGTTTTTGTCTGCAATTTTTTTATCATAACATTCAAAGTTTCCTAACCGATTTCCTGTTTTTCATGATCACATTTGCATGTAGACAGAAAGACTATACCCCAATTATTTGGCTGTTAAACACAACACTGAAACAACATACATCACAATTGTAACCGACTGACGGAGGCTAGAAAAGAATCAGGCTGAACAGGTTCTCATTAATAAAGGGAAGATGTTCCTGAAACAGTTTATTTGTATTACAATTTTTCTATATTTTATTCTAAATTTTTCTAAATATTATTTTATTTTTTAATAAACTAAAGGTAACCTCCTTCAAGTTTCTGTATCAAAATTAGAACTCTTATGTTATTCTACTGAAAGCAATTGTTAGAGGACGAGTTTAGGGATCGGAGCTTTTGTGTTTTCATTCAAGTTAGCTTTAAATTACGTTTGCTTCTTTATGCTTCATTACTAGCTTGACTACTATTTCTACAGCACTACTATTTTGCTACGTTTGGACGGCTCCTTTTCCAACGTGATTGGTTGCAATGAAACAATATCACAATATGACAATTACACGATAGGTGGCCAATGGAAAGAAGGTAAAACGCCTCATTTAGGAAGTGCTATGTTAAACGACTACCTGATGTGTCATTTCTATTTCTAGACAAATAAGGTGGGTCGTAGGTCTTAATTATAACTTTACTGGTTCGTTCTACAGTCTTAGTTTCGAAAACACAACGCAACTTGACCGTCACAAACTCACTGATAATAAATTATTATGACGAAAAGTAGTCGGACTACAACAAGTATGCTACTGCGTCGGTGTTTCTTCAAATGTAATAGTGGAAATGCATTAAATTTAAACACCGTCTGGTAGAAATGATACGAGACAGTTCGGACGTTAGTTCTCTGTCGGAGTAAAGTCACTTAACTTTGTTAATAAACTAGGGGATTTCCTTTATTCCTATAATCAACTTATACAATCATAACATAATCTAATTATGTTGCCCTGGAGAAGATAATGGATAATAGAATGTGAACTTCTTAGTATATCTTTTTTTAGTATAAACCTACTAACGGTCTATAATTAATCCTGCATTCTGATTGGCTACTCTAGAGGACTAGTTTGTGATAGCCTACTAGTAGCAAAACATTCTAGTTTTTGAGGAAAATAAACAATGTTAACTCATTCAAAATTATTTATATCCATTTCTTTGACCGATTAGTTGGTTTATACTAAAACAATTAGATCTCTCGGCCTCATTGACTATGATTCAAGTAGCACATGTGCTTGGTAAGTTTTCACATAAAAACCTTGTCTATTTTAAGGTTGAACATGTTCTTGTACATGTTCTTGTTTAATATGCCCAATTTCCGCCTGCAGGTTCTCAATTCTGTACCAAATTGGGACAAAACATCACTACTGATGGAGAACCTGAAGCAAGCTTCATATCAACTGATATTATCACGTTTATACAAAACTGCAGGAAGTTCCGTATTTTGAATTATAAGATACGAATCAGTTATGCTTGACAGATTACTTATAAATCACCGAAAGCTATAAATAAGCTGACCGTTGTGTTCTACGAAAGATTGCCGAATTCTATGAAAAGACTGTTGTGTTCCACGAAAGACTATTGTGTTCCACGAAAGACTGTTGTGTTCTACGAAAGACTGAAGTGTTCTACGTGTGTTCTAAGAAAAACTGTTGTGTACTACGAAAGACTGTTGTATTATAAGAAAGACTGTTGTGTTCTACGAAAGACTGTTGTGTTTTGCCCTTGTGAGCAACCGTCTTCGTTATCTTGGAGAAGGGCGAACTCATGGAGCCGCGCGAATTATTGAAAGAAGCAGTTGTGAAAGGAGACGTAAAAAAGGTCTGTGAAATTTTAGAAGCACCTAACAATAGTCTTCGTGAAGATCTTCGTACAGATAGAGTGTATGCTTTGGATCTCCTAACGCCAGCTATACAAAATAATGATTACAAAGTGCTTAGAATCTTGCTTGAAAATGGAGCATACATTGGAAGAACTCTGTTTATAGCTGTCCGAAGCAGCGCTTTAGAATGCGTAAAATTAATGGTAGAGTTGTCCAAAAAGGAAAGAAACAGAGGGAATTACCATAGTCCTAGCACAACCGACTTGAAAACAGACTTGAAAACTCCATTGACGTCGGCGATACAGCTAAATCGCCATGATATTGTCGATTATTTCATCAGCGAAGGATACTGTATTGAAGAAGACGTTGACATTACCAACACTGACAACGAAAATAATTCTGAAAAGTTGAAGAAAAGGGTTCTTCTCAATTTTCACTCATTTAGTGCACGTGCCGATCCGATCTACATCAGTTACAGGTTCATACATGACGAGAACACAATCCACCCACTGTCCGAGCTCTATACCTTACACAAAGATCTGCTAAAAATATCCAGGTAAGTTATTATCAGTGATGTGGGTTTCCAAATTGTTTCAAATGATTACATCACTATTACATTCAGTATCAAGTATTCGGTTTTAAGGAGGCTCGTTGGGATAATCTCGGCGCGCGACCTATAATTTTCGAATTTGAAGTACAATTACGCGGACGACGAAAAACAAATTATTATGGGGGGAAAAACCTTCCCAGGTTTTAAGAAAGGGATAGAATATTCGAATGAACAAGTTTTTACTGAAATCGCATTTAATTCACTTTTATTTAATTCCGCTATTCAGCGTTGGTTCTTTTGCGTTACTCCTCATTTTCTCCATTTTTTGACCTACGATTTTAAAACGCGCTTAATATAGTGGAGTAGAGGTAATTTGCTGAAGGCGGTAACAGCAATGAATAATCAAGTAAACAAAGTATGAGCCTAATAGCCGGCTCCGAACTGTCCTCACTTTAGGTCAAAATTTGAAATAATAATAATAATAATAGCTTTATTTATAAAGCGTCTATATCAATAATTGCTCTAGGCGCTTTACAATACTAAAAGCGTTAAAATAATTCAATAAAGATAAAACTTTGGGATCATGCTGCTGACTTATTGTGGTCAATGTTGCAAACACTTTAAAAAATCCATCTAGCAGTTTTAGAGCTACGAGGATGCTAAGTATCATAACAAAATAGCTGCAAAATACGGCTCATAGTGACCTAAATTCCCCTTGATCTTTTGGAATATCAAATGCCTCGATTACTTTCCAATTTTTAGTCATTACTCTAAAGGGATTTCAGTAGGAACAGATCTGGATAAAAAAAGAAACTCCAAATGAGCAAATACACTATTTTTGGACAAGGTTACCAAAATGTTTCGTTTTTGAACAACTTTTTTTGTCTAGAAACTTTAACGTCAAATTTCTCGAAAACGCTCTCACATCACAGATTTTCATCAAATTTTCAGAACCTTGATCAAATTACCTCTACTCCACTATATAAAGCGCGTTTTAAAATCAAAAGTAAAAATAAAATAAAAAAAAAAAAAAAAAAAAAAAAACAAGAAAATGAGCAGTAAAGCAAAAGAACCAAGCGGCTGTGAATTAAATGCGATTTCATCAAAAACTTTATCATTCGAAAATTCTATCCTTTTCTTAAAACCTGGGAAGGATTTTTCCCTAATAATTTGTTGTGCGTTTGCGTTAATTGCAGTTCCAAAATTAAAGGTCGCGCTTAGATTACCCCATTGAGCCTCCTTAAGTATTCAACGTTTTTTAAAATAACTGAAAGTATTTTTGAAACTGCCAGTCAGCCAGTGGTATAAGTTTTTTGATTGGGTATAACGAGGAAAGATGCGTTGACAAATAGTGCAGTTACTATGTACAATGTATACCAACGAAATGCGAAGCAAAAAAAAAACAATTATAAAATACTAAGTAACGCTAATTTTTACTATCTTTTTAATAATCTTTCTTTTCATTTGTTCACAGTATCGACGATGAGTATCAAGAAAATTACATAAAGTTGGCTGATCAGTGCGAAGACTTTGCAGTAGATCTAATTAATAACTGTTATGATTTGAACGAGAAAGAGATACTTACGGATTTTCTTCCGGATTCGGAGGCTGAACGGGTCAGGAAAAACACTAAACTACCAGAAAGACTTGTTTTTCTTTATTTGGCTATCAAACGAAAATGGGATAAGGTGAGTAAAAACAGAATCTTAACTGCTGGGATTCCTTTGTGCAAAGTATGGATTGGGAAGAGGCTTGGAACTCATCCAAACCATATCTGTTTATCTACGCATGTTAGACAAAGAAGTGATAAAATTTGATTGCCTCCTCCATTTTTCAAACTGCATTTTGCGTTGCTAACGAGTGCTTCATCACGCACTTTAAAGGTCTCAATCATGTGCTCTTAGACATGAAAGACCTTGTGGCCGATAGTGTATGTTAAATTTATTATCTTTCATCTTTCTATATTGAAAAGGTGGTAGCTCATCCCTTCAGCCAGCTCGAGCTGAATATGGCGATACATCCGTCAAAAGAGGAAGACATTTACAAATGTTGCAGTAGTGAGTGGAGAGACAGGAATAACTGGAGCATTGCACTTTATGCAATACGCCATTTTATTGCCATGCCATTCCTCGCCACGGTTTGCATCTTTGATGTCAAACGCAAAAGTAGGGTGTCAAAGTACATGAAAAATCCGATGATCAAGTTCATGAGTCATTATAGTTCTATGTTGATGTTTGTGTCTTTACTTATCGCGTCCTCGTTTCAAGACACGTTTTCTAATGAGCTGTTAAAGCCGAGTATCCCAGGTAAGTTCCTTTTCAGGGGGCGGATCCAGGATTTGTAAAGCGAGGGAGGTGTGATTTATATGACAAAGTACGCGCGCGTGAGTTACGTACCACAGATCGAAAAGTCATAAAATGCAGTAAAATAAGTGGAAAAAGCAAGGGAGGTGACTAGTCATTCCACTCACAATCCGTGGATTCACGCCTGCGTTTATGACATCAATTCTAATAACTTGGTGGATAGATGGTTGGACGGGTAAAGCAATCGAAAGGATGAAAAAAATAAGTGGGATTAAAAACTCCAACCATCTATTTGTCAAATTAATCAACGAAGGCAATGACTAGCTATAACTGGCTTTGACTATATGCACAGGTTTAATTTTGGCCACCCTGTCATAACCAGTGGTCACCTTTAAAGTTATAATTAACTTTGTTAATCACCCAAAAATTGCCGCGTATATTACAGGTTTGATTGGATTTTCTTTCTCAGAGTGGCTGATATTGGCCTGGTTGGTGGGATTTATTGTTCAAGCATTTGAAGAAATGTGGAGACAAAAAAAAGAGCGTTACTTTGCACAGTGGTGGAATACAACTACCGTTCTAATGCTGCTTTTTTTCACCATTTCCTATTTCCTGAGAGTCATCGCGTACGGAATTACTGGAAGTTGGGCTGTCCTAGACCCCATATCAGATTTCAGTCCCACAGCTGCCTACAAAGTTATCCTTCTGGCTAATAGTTTCTTTTCATTGGCAATGCTGTTTAGCTTCATATGTCTGTCAGCGATTTTCCAAGTTCACCATGTGCTGGGTCCATTGCAGATTTCGTTGTGTCATCTTCTTTATGACGTAATGAAGTTTGCAGTTTTTTTCACTTACATTGTCTTGGCGTTCGGTTTAAGTTTGAGAAAGCTGTATTCGCATTACATCAGTACGCAGCAACACATTGCCAAAGCACGATCAGCTTCTACCAACGGCACTGATTATGAAGTTCATCATCTTACAGAGTAATTTTATGGACAAACTGAGCCCATGCGTTCCTATCAAGGTACGGAGTTTTGGCTTATGAAAACTTTTTTGATTAAAAACTCAGTGTGATGATTTTAATAAAAAAAAAACTTTCACAGGGATTTATAAAAGTACATTCGCATATCTAGCTAGTTTTCGATGAAAATCACAATTTGAATATTTGAAATACACAATTTCGGTATCACTAACGTAAGTCTCAAAGGAAGATTGAAATGAAATTTCGAAAATTAACCAAATCGAATCTTTGAACCTTGATAGGAACGAAAAGACTCGTTTGAATTTCTTTTTTGCTCTTACTTTTATATAAAATTTTGTCCAGAGTCCTTCGTACTTAATAGTCTTTATCTTTAATATTAGCTACTTGAGACAGTAATATTTATCCTGAAAAATTTAGTATAGCAAAACTCAAAAATTGCACAGCACGCCCACACCACCACAACATGTGATAGCGAAAAATCTACCACCAGACTTTTCTCGAAGCGTGATTTTTAATCAAGACAAGAATGCCGGCAACAACTATCAGACTTCTCAGAATTCCCGAAATCAATAAGGCCATCGGAGGAACGTTGTAATCCTTTTTTTAAAAAATCGAACGAATATTTCACTTTCATCTGATGAAGGCTCTTGATAAAACTATTATGAAATCTGACTGCAATTTCAAGAAAGTCTCTCCCCAATCCATACTAAAATTTGTATGTTTAGTCGAGTACAGACGTGCATGAAACCATGTACACAACAATACTTAAAATCTTATTACGTTTCATAACCAAAAAAGCTCTGTTATGCAAAGAGTAAACATAAAAATGTTCACCTTTAAATAATTTCTCTGGGGCCCAATGTTTGAGATGTAAAATTTTGAACTTGAATTTTAAGAATTACGGGCCATATTGCTATAAAGGCACCGTGAAATATTTCGCGATCGCTCATGTCTAAAACCGCCCATCAAAACTAATCCACACTATAACGTGTCGGCAACGACTTAAACCTCTAAACTTACATTCTAAATAAAGTAAGCGCTCAAATAAAACGCGAAAGTACGAGGTTTTGGTCCATTTTCGAACAAACCGACTGACTTTGACTCGTGATTGACATCTGCAGCACCCTGCGATTGAAATAATCATCTGCAACACACAGAGCGGTCGGTAAACTCTTTGCTTCTCAGCATTTCGGTACTTGAATATAATTTCGAAGAACGAGATCTCCAGTCAAATCCTTCCACTCGCCATGCAAATGACTTTCAAAGGAAAATTATACGCACGAGAAGCTATTAATTGCGAATTGTACGAGAAGGTCGTACGATTTCTTGTTTATAGTATACTCAAAAAAATTTTTAAGAATGAAAAGAGAGAGAGAAAAAAACTTTGAAGGCGTACTGTTATTTAAGGTGGCTCGACTGCGTTTCGCTCGAGGCGCACCGTCGCTGTTTGTTCGCAAAATGCTTCGTGACCATACCGCTTATTTCAAATATTTTTTCATAGCAAGTAAAGAAATAGATTGAAGTTTCGTTCGTCATTTGAGCAATCATAATCGAAGCTTCAAGTAATTCATAGTAACGACGTGGCGATTTTTTCAAAAGATCATTTTACGAAAATATGCAGTTTTGTACATAACCGCGTTTATTGTTTCATAAAATCCAGATTAAGTTCTTCCTTCTTACTTAATTTTCACGGTCATTTAAATATTTAAAGTATCGAAAAAAATGTATGAAAATCGTGAAGATTTAGACCGCGTACGTCGAGATCAAGTTGTTTTGGTCGTTAAGTATCTCCATTGTCCAGATTTTTACCGTGCTTGTGAATTCCGATATGCCATACATTCCAAACAACACTTGATTTCTTTTCGTCAGCATTCCGAATAGCCCCTAGTATGATAAAAATAAGCCATTGAAATTAAATTTTGAAATTATCATACTCGGAATTGAACCATTCGGAAGGGTTGTATTTTTTCTAAAAATGTTCTTTTTAAGGTGTTTGCCTACAGTATGTGGCGCCAATTGTAAACGGTTCTAATTGTAAACACTTTTCTGTAAATTTGTTGTTTTGATACCGTAAATTTAAGATCGAGAAAAAAAGCTTTTGCAAAAATAAATATTGATTTATTGTCAGTCATTTCTTGCTATTGATCGTTTGCAATAGCCGCCATGTTGGAAAAACTTTTCAAAAGAATTTTCAATGAGTTCTTTGTTATATCTTCCAACATGGCGGACGTGCCTTTTGTTATTTTGCTCTCTTGGGAATGATTGCAAACCAAGAATATTAGACCTTCCTGACGTTTCTTCGGATTCAAAATTTAATTTGTATTCAAGGTTAGGTGACTGCTATTGTTTGAAGATGCATATTTTAAGCGCACCTTTAAGGTTAGGGGTCTAAAAAGTCGCAGATTTTTACTATAAAACCGCAAGGATAGTACTTTGTTTTTATGTGAGCTCAAAGCCAAATCATAGCACAAGTTTTCTGTAAGCATTAATTGAGATGATTTATTTAGAGCGTTTGGCCACTCGAATGAAAAATTACCATTTATTGACGAGAAATAGCTGTAACTGCAAAAGGTGTTTAAAATTAGAGCCGCATACTGTACTGTTTCTGGACTGCCATAATGATATTTTTTTGAACGGCCTATTCGCTAACTTCTTCTTGCTCGATTTAACTAAGACTCACACCAACTATCACGCCTGGTCTGAAGTTTTATATAATATACATTTTATTGGGGTACGCGTTGCCACAGCAACGAAAAGAAAGAATTTAAATCACTTAAAGAAATCAAATCTCAAAACACAACAAAGTAAAAAATGAAAAAAAATAAAAATAAAAAATAAATAAATATGATGGTGAAGATGGTGGTGATGATACAATTAACAGTTAATTGCACTGTTCTTGTCCAATCAAAATCGAGTAATTGTCGAGGGAACTATAATGCTTGTAAAATTATCTTATTAGAAGTTACATTTGGAATCGAGTCTTCGTCCAACCCACGGGTTCAACTAGTTTTTTTTTTTTTCTTTTAAGTCTGTAAAATGTATTTATTGTTCTCTTGCCGTTACCGTATAGTTTGATTCTTTAATATTGCTATTTCTTTAATTTTCCCATTTAGTGTAAGTTCAGGTTTCTCTAGACTGTTCTGGGCACTTTTTGGCTTAACAGACCTCGAGATGTTAAGTACAAAGGATAAGAACTTCACCCTCACTAAAGAAACTGGAGAAGTTTTGTTTGGATTGTTCCAGGTGATTGCTGTCATCGCGACAATCAATATGCTTATTGCGATGATGACAAGATCATTCGAAGAAATAGCGGTAAGTCAGATAAGTTAGATCCTGGTAATACTATGAAATTTTTTATATAGTCACGTTAAGAGAGTAGAGTTGTAGTATTATTGTAATATATTGTAAATGTGGGGCCGTCCGGTCGGAAGAATTTAAACTCAAAACCTTTAAATTATCAAAAGACAATGTTTCAAAAAAAAAAAAAAAAACAAAGAGATTGGTTTCTCGCTGCTGATTTAGACATGTCGATTTCTTGAATCATTTGCGCACCCGGTCACAGACTTCGGTAACTTGAGGATATGAATGAAAAGGAGCTTCAATTAAAACTTTAACAGTTACCATTACAAAGCAGTGTGTATAAAAAAAACATTATAAATGAGTGGTGAAATACAATGAGCACATACCACGCGTTAAATGGCATTGCGAATTTTAATTCACTTTCATTTTTAACGATACAGAGTGACGCAGTTGTGAAGTGGAAGTTGTCTCGCACTCGTCTCTGGATGTGTTGGGTTGAAAAAAGTACCATTCTACCGGCGCCTCTTAATGTCATCGAAACATGCATTCACTTAATCTGGAAGTGCTGTTATTGTCGTAAGGTGATAGTTAACAAAGTCAATTATCTGTCACTTGTTCTCTTATGTAACCACCGTCTCCGTATGCCTCTCCCACCAAGTACTCCCATATAAAGACTATACAGGGATGATCCACTGAACAGGGTATGGGTTTTAGAGTTTCTTGTCATTAACAGGGTATCCTTTTCCCAACTTTTTGTTATTCTTATGGTACCCTTCTTTTTGAATAACCTTAGTCACTTAGTTTCATCTATTTTTTGTTGACCATAGCAACGATATTTGAGCTATTATTAGATTTCTGATAGGATGTAATTATACCTTTTGTCATGAACAGAGTTTGAGAATTGGAGGTTTTCTGTCATAAACATGTTAACCAATTTGGGATCTCAAGCAACAGGCCCGTAGCAGGGTGAAAAATTCTGGGGGGGCCTTACGGTAGAGGACTCTCAATCACGTTGCAAAAAAACGTATTTTATTTGCAGGGTATCTACATTGTCTAGTCAGTGGTACTTATTGCTATACGTAACAGCATTAGGGAAAAGGAATTCTTTTTGCAAAACGCCTTGAAAAAATAAGACTCGGAAAATTCCCTGCTGTTTAAAACAACAATATCAAAAAAATATTTTTTTTTACTTTTCTACTTCGCTTAAAGACAAACGGCCACGTGCTGTTCTTCCTGTTGAAATGTTTTATAGCGGGGGGACAAATAAAATGAATAACCTCTGCCCCTATTTCAGGGCAACGTGGAACGCCTGTTTAGTTCATTTTTAACTCGTGGATATGCATAGAAACGAGTTATTGTGAGGGGTCAGGATATGCAAATGTGTCACTCACTCATTCACTAGATCAGGTGTTAGCAATTCGATAACTAATCGACCCATCGATATCTAAACGCCCGATGTCGTATCACCAAACTCCTTATACAATACTATACACCATGTGATAGTATTTATATTATATTTACCGTTTGCTTAGCAATGTGGGAGGAAGAGTCAATTCAAGATTTAATTTAGCGAGAGTCGATTCAAGCGAATGATTTCTTTTTAACTTTGGAATACAACTTAGAAAACAACTTACGATATTCGTTTTGACCTTTTAAAAGCAAAATCTGTAACAATAATTATCTGTTCTCACGTTTCCGAAGTCTTATTATTATTATTACGCAAGCGCAGTTTGATAATGATATTACACAGTAATCCCAATTACAAAATGGCCATGAAATATTCGTCAAAAGTCCCCACATCTCCCAGAAAACTACTAAGATGTCGTAAGAGACTATTTACTTTCAATTTCTTAACATTTTAAAGGATGAAACCATTTACCGAACGAAAGAAACGCACATGTTGATTTTATGGATAACTCATCTCCGAGTCTACGCATATACATTATCACTATAAACTGGAAAAGTTGATTTCATTTAAAACATAATTTTTACAAACTCTGTATATTAGTTTACATGGTATTTACAGGATTTTCCTGTCTATTTACAGCATAATTTACATGATTTTTACAGACATTCTAAAATTTACAATGTCTGTAAAAGTACAATGTTCGTGTAAATTCGATTTACTTATATTTTCATGTAAATTTTCTGTAAATATACTGT
>JANTNT010241590.1:0-14297 GCA_024752375.1 Entacmaea quadricolor
ATACGAAAACTGAAGTGTTCTATGAGGAACAAGTCCAAGTCTTAATTTCGTTTTATCTCTTCTCTCTCTCTCTCTCTGTCTCTGTCTCTGTCTCTCTCTTTCTCTCTTCTCTCTCTCTTATGCTTTCTTATTTTCCTTGCAGTTCAGTGTTAAAGTTTTAAGCGACACTGGTATCCTTAGTTTTCTAAATGGCCAGAAAAATCTAACTTGATTTGTTTGTGGCGTTATCGCTGCCATTTTGTCTGACCGCATCCCCTTTAGCAAGGGATATTTCACTGACTACCATTCTCCTTCATCGTCGTCGTCTCTTTTTTTCTTCTATACATCAACCAAAATGGCTGGGGAGACGTTTTTGTCATTTTATATCCTTAGGAACGATGGCAAACCAAGATGAAGATAATATATTTTGTCCTGATCTTCTTCGTTAACTAACAATTCTGTTCTTGATATCAATCATCACACGAGCGGAACCATAACTCGCGCATGGTCTGTTTGTTCATTTGCAGGTGTACTTATCCCGTATACTTTCACACTGCTTGCATTTGACTTTACAACACCAGATAAACTTACAAGCGCACGAGCGCGTCTCTCTGACGGTCCGTGTGTTATACCCGCCTCCACAGCATAAAAGTTCGCATCTAGCTCGACCTGTGGAGTTTTTTTTACATTCTCGACCTGAAGTCCCCACAATACCAAGTCTTTGGTTTTGTTCGCAGTAATTGGGAGAGAGATCTAAGTGTATCAGAGCTGTGTTCGGTACATGCAGTTTCCATTTTTTTCGGTCTTCTCTTCGGAGTTTCTTTTTTCTTCTGACGTAGACTACAGGTATAGCGTTGAGGTACTTGTCCTTAAGATATGCACCAACCTCGTCGAAGTTCGGCACTGAATT
Source organism: Entacmaea quadricolor (assembly GCA_024752375.1). Taxonomy (NCBI): domain Eukaryota; kingdom Metazoa; phylum Cnidaria; class Anthozoa; order Actiniaria; family Actiniidae; genus Entacmaea; species Entacmaea quadricolor. Next base: position 890 of record JANTNT010241590.1, read on the forward strand.
CCAGCAGGTCTTAACTGCGCATGAGCTGGAGACGCCATGGCAACGACATTGTGGTTTCATTAAGGCAACAACAGCCTGGATAAGATAGGGTATAAATGATTAGGACATTCAGGTCAGATACAGAGCTCAGAGAGTTGCGCGCATGTACCCATTTATTTCCCGAGATTTGCGCGCCATGTCCCGTGCGAAATTCCGCTGTGCGCAAAATGACTTTGGATTGAAAGTGGCTTACAAATAATACAAATAATTACAAATAATTACTAATAATATAATGTGTTCCGTCTACCAATGGTTTTGTCCTGTAGTAATCACAAAATCGGGTCGAAGGGTATGTATGTCGCCCACTCGGAACGCTCTCGGAACGCTCTCGGAATAAATACAAATACAATTGGTATACCTGTGGCGCGCGCACCAGTGTTTCCTATGACCAGTGGTTCACATCCAATTTTTCGTGCGCAGAATCATAAAAGCGAGCTTAACATGGAATGGAAATTCCGTCATCGTCCATGCTTAAGCTTCGGAACGAAGGAGACCGTCGTTGTATTCAATAATTTTCGGCACATAAAAAGGTCTCGTCCCGTCCCCGGATTCGCTTGAGCGACCACGAAACAATGGTTCCAAGACGAGGCGAAGCTTGATAAATACAGTAAATGTATGAAAACAGCAAGCTCCGCCTCGTCTTGGAGCCACTGATTCATGGTGACTCATTTAAGTGATTTTGTGAGAGGTTCCGCAAAACTAATATCTTTGTTATAATTAAAAAACAAAATCAAATGGAATCAAATGTTCCCTGTCCGTTACCGGTTTCCTTAGAAATGTCATGTCCGCCTTAGGTCAAGATCCAAGTTTACTCATTACTGAACTGTAAAAAAACTATGTAAAATCAATAACCGACGCTCGTACCGGCATACCGGTAGTGTTTTGTGGCTTTTACCATAACTAGATGTGGAAATTGCTCATTTACGAGGGCGATGTCGCCGCTTTTATCTTTGTGTTAGCCGTATATTAGCGGTTCTAAATGATACCATATTCGCATAATGAAACCGCGAATTTTTTTGTTTTTTTTTTTTTTAACATTTTATTTTATCGTAATCAGGCGTTGTGGGTGTAAGCGCGTGTTCATAGACTATTTTCTCTTCAGAGAATTTGTGGTATTGAACTTTGACAACTCAAGACAAGAGAACTGATTCAAAAAGAATACCAATGCCAAAATGAAAAATAAGTCTTTTTTAGTGTGGTGTCTCTTTCTGTTTTCAGTAGCGTTGTAGAGAGAGAAAGTTTTAAGAGAAGAAAGGGCACTCGGCATACAAAATTTAAAAAGTTGCTGTTTTAAAATTAAACTCGTTTTTTGTTGTTGTTGTTGTTTTTTTTTTTTTTTTTTTTTCATTTCTACTTCGTCGTAAGCAAGCTAAATAACCGATAGCTCAGATCAAAAGCTCAAAAATGTTCGTGACAATGAGTTATGAATGGACGTCCAAGAAGTTGGCAGTGCGCAGTTTGTTTTTGACCTTATCAGAACAGTGTCATCTTCAATTACCTTTGCTAATTGCAAACACTGCAAACGATACTACTTCTCAATGTCAAGGGCGTCAATCTTAGGCTCTCATTTCTCTAACTACTTAGGAATAAAACAAGTTAAGAGGCTGGCAGTGTCAAGAGACAATAAAAGAAGCGTTAATGTCGTTTAACACCGAGATATTTTCTTTTTCAATGGCCAATATACCCCCAGGGGCTTAGAAGAGTGCAATAGGCTAAGACTGATTCTCTGATCATTTAAAGTAATGAAATAGAGATGGTATGTTGCGAGCATCTGTGAGATCGCTCGAAATCCAATCACGGTCTAATTAGTCTAATTCAGATTCTTGGATGTAAAGTGTACTGAATATCTCACCCCCTCGTGAGAAACTTCGTGTTTTGTCTGTCTTCGTCTCATGCGTCCACATGAACATAGATGTTTACACAGTTGGCTTTATAATATACCAAAGAGTATTGGCGTTAAGGCGGCTTTTAAAGCTTGAAAAGTGAGCTTAGCGCTCCGAGCCTTGCCGAGAAGGCGTCTAAGTCCTGCTGCGCTATAGGCTCTCTTTGATACTTTGTAATTGGTCTTAGGATTGCGTCTGTTATCAAGTGTTTGAAATGGATGAATTCACATTAGGAGCCTTGTAAAATAAAGGATTCGCTAATCCTGTAAACTTTGCGCGATTGGCTGAGTGAAAGAGCAAGTCAACCGACCGGCCTTTCATGAAGTTTTTCCGAATTAGAAAATCTTATCCCGTCAATAATAAAAAAGAAATGAATGCATGAAGCAAAGAAAGAAGAAGAGAAAGATGAAGAAAAAAGATCCCAGGAGAGCGCGGTACATGAAAACCATGAAAAAGCCGAGCGGCTGTGATCGATAAGACTATTTTAAGGCATTGCTTTTATCGATTATCTTATAAACTTGTCCGTTTTCAGTCCTTTTACCTAACAGATTACTAAGATAAACAACTTGGTATTCCAGACAATTGCAATCTGTATCTAATAGAGGTAAAATAAATGGCATTACATCTGTGTTGAATTTGGTAGTTCGCTTTTTCTCTCTCTGGAAACAGCGATAAAACTCCCCAACAGGCCTAAGACATTAGTAAAACAATTTAACATTGCAAACTTATCTTTCTTGAAGTCGTTATCTTTGAAATAGATTAATAATTGTTTGCTGATTGGGCTAAAACAAATACTGGAATTGTTAACTTGGGTCAGTTCAATTTATATTATCAAGGAAATTTTACAAAAGTGTGATCAGATACGAAATATATGGTCCAATGGGATCACTTCTGTAATAGATTAAGCCAAGCAAACTTTATAAAGTATAAAAAACCCTATTAAAAAGTCAGTAAAGTTTATATTAGTAAACCAGTTCTTTAATATTCCAGAATCTTCCATGTTGTTCACAGCACTGTTTATCGTTTTTACATGCACTATACTACAACGGGAAACAGATTTAATCGTTAAAATTCTCGAAAAAAGTAAATCTGATAAATACGCGCCGGTGCATAAGTTTAAATTTTGACTGTGTAATGTATTGCTGAATTTCTTTAAATATTTTTTTTTTCCTCTGGTAGGATTTTGATTCTAAATTCAACTTTGCTAGAAACCAAACGATGAGACTATGGTAGTGTAACATTGTATTTTAATTTATCCGACGAAAAATCGGAAGAAACAAAAAAATTGTAGTCTGTGTTTGCAGAAGAAAGCCGTAAAGTCGAAAACTCGATCTGCTAAGAAAGTATTTGTTTTGGCTTTGTGGCATGTTTTTAACGATTCGACTGAAGAGGCTTTAGATGAGCTGTTCGTGCCTATAGTCGGTTCAAGTTAAATTATCAGTGCTATCATTTAGCTCGTAAAAATCAATCAATACAATCCATCCAGCTATTAATTTGATCGGTTAATTGGTGCTCTCTTTGTTGACATACTTGAGATCTGTGCAAACCTTGATCACAATACTCCTCAAATTAAAAACAGGCTGGTCTTTTGATAACATTACTGAATAAGACTCAATAAACACAGAGACAAGGAGCTTCCGGTGAGCGCAACCAAAATGACTCACAACCAAAGTTTAAAATTGAAAACATATTTTAAACATTCCAAAATCTCACGAAATATCGGTATTTTTGTGGAAACGCTTGTTTGTTAACCTTCTTTAGTGCTTATATTTGTTGTAAAGCTTGTACAGCTTGAAGAACGAAGTCAAAACTATAGTGACTAAGTGCTGTAAGCAAGACCCTTGAGCAAGACCTATGTAAGCTATTTTGTCAAGCTGGGAGAGTACCTTTAAATAGATTTTCCCAGTTTTAGTTACTTTTCGTTATAACATGGTAAACTTATACTATTTGGTGAATTGTCTGGTTTTATTTTGCTTTTGTCATTTAAAATGAAGGTATGAACGATGAGAACCAATGCGAAAAGTAAGCTTGGAAAAAGTTGAAAACAAAATGACTATTAGCTCGTTCGCGGATTTACGACTAAAAGTTGGAGTCAAAGACCATTCTTTAGAAATTACGCACAATCGTCAGCGGCATTAATTCACCGAGGTTAACGTTTAAAAGCCTACTTTTTGCAAGCCTCTCGCACATGTTTTGTCTATTAGGACATCGAGAATGAAAAGCATCCCTTTATTGAAAAGTCAAAATACCAGCCTTGTGTAGTTTAGGTCAACTTGATATCAAAGGGAATACAATCTCCTTTCACTGCCTAGGGAGGAATTGTTTCGATTCACGAGACAAAAATAAACCTGGGAACTCTAAAGCTTGGCTCGAATTTTCTAAGAAGTGTTGAAGGAGTTCGGAGATCGAGTGAATAGCCACTAAATTTTCGCTATTTTCCTGAGAGAGATCTTTTGGAAATTTGCTGCAAGACATTATGCAATTTATCAAAAGGTAGTTGGCCTTTCTGTCAACTGGTGAAGGACTCGAGAGAGTGATAAGAACGAACATGATGTCGAGAAATAATTATCCTCACCTGACGACCTGCTTGATTGTTATGCAGGTTCATCAATGCTCGTCCTTTGGTTATCGAGCGCGCTCTTCGGTCACTTTTCTCCGGAGCGTCGACAAATGTTTGTGACAGCCATATGGCGTATTTGATGTTGTCGTTACATCCTGCCAGCTCCCATCCTCTTCGCTGTACAAGGTTCTTTTCCTTGGAGTTGCATTCGCACTCGGAAAGATTGCCTTTGCTGCAGGACTTGCTAACGGCGTGGACGACCCCAGCTGACGTAATGGCGTGGACAAACGCCGTTTCCTTGCTTCCTAGTTTAAATTAATCAAAACAAGAGATAAGGATAAACGTCAGAGTGAAAGATTTTGGTTCTATAGAGAAAGTGAAGATCAGAAGTTCCAGTTCAAACTTGGGCTCACCTATTTCTAGTAGGCGTCCAAATACTGTCTCATCATTCGACGTCGAACAGTTCCATCTCTCATGTTTAAACTGCAGTTTGCATTCATTGATCGCAATCTTTGCGCCTTCACTAACACTTGGGATGACGTCTGGCTTTAACATACACATCTTGAGTTGTTGAGTTGAGAGTCCCGGGACGCGATTACAAGTCGAAGTGACTGAGGTACTTTTTGTTCCAATAGAAGCGACCCCCATCCAGCTTTGGGACAAAAACAATCACAACTTGAAGAAATTGCGTTCATGCAAAATTGTACGGAAGAAAAAAAAAATCGAATCAACACGATAAAACTAAATTACTGGTAAAGATGTTGAGTAAGATAAGCTAGCTACTTACAGCCAAGATGTATCAGCTTGCCCCACAAAGAGAAATAACAATGCGAAGATCACGGTCAGACTTTTCATGACAGTTCCAAAAGATCGACACACTTTAGTTTTGTAAACGTGGAAAAAACCGATACTTAACGTAAACATGCACTCTCTACACCTGATGGCCCAATCTCATCGATTGACTGGTCGCCTTTTATCGATGTAAGGGCCTCACTTGTTACATATCGTCACTCTTTTGACATTCAAGTAGGAGATTGGTTAAACGATTCGTGATTTATCCTACCCAATGACGTATTCAAAGCACTCCAAGAGCACCCCAATTGAGTTATCGATAAGACCGATTCATTTAAGACTATCGATTGAACCGACTGCGGTTTTTGATCCTCAAACGGCGTTTAAGTGTTTTGACAGTCTAAGTTTCTCCGAGCGGGGTTCGCGGTTGGCCTGACGTGTTCCAAGTGCCCGTGCCAAGCTAGCGGATTTATAGAGCACCGGTTTAAGTATTCGTTTGTCCAGCATGCATGCATGATTGTTTATTAAGCGCTGAAGGGGGGCGGGACGATTTGGTGATCACCTCTCGATTGTTAAATCGTAATGACCGATATGATTATCAACACATGCACAAACACCCGGCTTGATCGACGGAGACTATCGTACAGCGCATCATTGATTTTATCGCTTAATCTCACTTGTTTTCACTAAGAGGAAATAGCCAAAATATTTGCGCAATCGAATCAAATTTGACACTTTAACTTACAGTCCATGTCTCAGGCCGGCCCACTGAACTTTATCACAAGGCTTCTTACTTTATGACAATGAAGAGGACTTTGATTGAATTGGAGTTTTCTTTAAACTATAGGGCTGAACTTTCACTCAATAAAGTGCCTTATTAAACAGATTTGAACTCAAAGAACTGCCGATTTTCAACAAAAAACACAAACAGGAACTTGGTTAAGCTGAGTCAATATTTAATTCGGCTGAATGTAAGAAAAATGACCGTGCTTTTGGCCGTTTTCTTTTTATCTTTTTGCCTTGTTGTTCGGAAATTTGCGGTTTTTGCTCGTATTTTTTACCGACGAAAGCATGCGGTTTATGTTGACAATAGCTGTTGAAATAAGATGATCTCATAATATTTCAGTTTAATTAATTGTATTGACTTAAATATCTGTTTGTTTTTCACACCGTTCAGCAAAAATTTCGTTGCCGCACAATCAAGCCATGTTTTAACATATTAATGAACTGGTTTTTTGCTTTTGCAAGACATTGGATAGTCTATCGAATTTGTTTTTTGTCCCAAGAGTAAGATGTCCAGAACATTGTACAGCTAGTTAATGGCGACCAGGTGACCAGATAAAGTACGGACGTGGATTAGGTAATTGAAAAGGATTTTCGCTTTTTTTTTTTTTTTTTTTTTGAGGCCATTTCCGACAGACCTCGACGCATACCACCCACAAGCAAGGAGATTATCACAATTCATGACAACCAGTGGTAAAGCTGGCTAAATCGCTTAAAATACTGAACAATTCATTGCATAAGGTATTCAGATATTAACTAAGAAAATGAGATGAACTTCAGACAACTTAAAGTTGAGTGAGTTTTCAGAGGTTGACAAGTTGTCATGTTGATTAGCTTGCATGCTGATAATCGCTTTGATCTAGTGTATATATCAATAACAGCTTTGCAAACAAATTTCTCCGTTATCACTCTCCCAGACGTGCAACAATTAGATTTCTTCCCGTTTTCTCTCCCAACCTTAACACTTGCAAAATGTTTGTAAAACATGCCCAAAATAGATTTGTCGTTTGCAGTTCGGACACATAATTAAGCGGGTATTTTTTTCTTTTGTGCGCCTATATATCAGGCGACAACCCTCGATAAGATCTAATAAACATACCTTAGTAGAGTCAATATTTAAAGTTTTTAATTGAGGTTATTGAATAGTTGAGACTTATAAGTATTTGCGGACTTTAGATTAAAGCAATGTATGTAAGTTTAGAAAAGAAGTGCACTGATAATATTGTCAGAGATGGTGATGAACCAAAAATGGTTTTTCGTTTAACAAAAAGGGCGTAATTAGGTTATCTCTTTTCGACATAGGTGGTTATATGAAGTCTATTAATACAGATTATCCTGACCCTTAGGCAACCCCAGAATGTCGATGACAGCAAACGTGAATCCTTCATTATCATCTTGCATCACTCCATAGTTTTTCTTAGTTCAGTAGTATTAGTATTTTAAGCTGTGTTGAAACAAGAGCGCAAGTCAACGTAAGTTTCAACGTGTGTCTCGTTGAGACCAACTGGCAGTGACGTGCGCTCTCTTGAACGCGGCTAATTTTCTTAGCAAATCGATCTCGCAAACTACTGCCAGATTATTTAACTGAATTTGCGCCAGCTTATTTTACTAAACTCTTGTATCTACACCAACCATCTAGATGTTAACGCTCTTCCTATAAATTTCATTTAAACATCCCAAGCCATAAGAACTAACTATTACGGTGGGAAAGCCTGCATTTTCTGTTTGTGCACCAAAGCTTTAGAATTCTATCCCACTGAACATGAGATCGTCTTCATCTAAAGATGAATCTGTGCTTAAGACAGTATTTTGCAACGAGACTTATTACCGCAAGTTGCCAAAAGTAAACTTGCGCTCTCGTTGGAAGGGGGTTTTATCACCGACAATGTGAATAGTTCTCTCAACCAGACTTGTGTTTTCAGAGCGATTACAAAACAAATTATATTTTTAAATGTTGAAAAAAAAAATACTGCTTTAGTGTCCTGAACTGTCATATTGGACACAAAGAACAATTGTATAAAACGATGTTTTCGCTTTGAGCAAATTCCAAAGAAATTCCTCGCAGGCAATCAGTCGGGGCCAACACCCCGATTGAATCACGATAAGCTGAAAACAAAAGGATAAAATCCCACTTAATGACTCCCCGCTTGACAAAAACGTGCCTTGCTGGTATTTGTGTTTGGGATAATCTCTGTGATCAGGCAGGAGGTACATTAATGACCACTCGTTAAGGAAGCAATTTTCAACGGGAAATGAGCAGCAAATGTTTAATTGTAAACAAGATATCACTCCTAGCAAGCAGGCCGCACAAATTGATCGTTTAATTCTAGGGGAAAACAGTTAGTATTTGTTTTTATGTGTTTAAGGACTGATATCTTGTGTGATCTGGTGGAATTTTTTAAGGGAGTGATACTTTACAACGTCCTGTTTGTGGTACGCACATAATCACGTACCATGCAATGTAGCTATACTGCTCACACTTCTTACACCTAAACTAGAACTATAGCCCCCCCCCACCACTTTCCCCAAAACAGAGGTCAAACTAGTTAAACTATAAGTTGTCTTCTAATATAATAGTGGAAAACAAGGGTGTCATGCGCTGCTAGTGTGATGCCTGTCACCGCTGAGGTCCAGGGTTCGATTCCTGAGCACAGGACTCATGTGAGTAGAGTTGTTTGTTGGTTCTCTCCATTGCTTCGACGGTTTTTCTCCAGGTTCTCAGGTTTTCCTCCCTCCACAAAAATCAACATGCTAAATTCCAATTCGTCCTGAGTTAGCCGTGCCCTGAGTTACATCAGCCTTATGCATGGTTGTTTCGGGGTTCGATAAAATTGATCCGGTTTTTTTTAATATTATAATATTTATACTAGATATTTTAATAATTTAAAAATGTTCACATCTCACCTTCCCTCCTTCCCTTCCTCCCCCCATCCATGGTTGTTTGCCGTTCCTACCAGGGCCTTAGCAAGCCTTGAAAAACTGGGGGGGCACAAAGTTAATTCGAAACACGTGATCACAAAAAGTTACGATTTCCATAGATACTCATTATTGGAATTACATGCACTCGGAAGGTATTCGCCGAAATGCCTCAATAATGATCAAGGGGGGCCCGAGGTTATAAAATGAATCTACTATATCTTAAAGTGAACTTAAACCCCATCTATAAAGGATGATAAACTTCTAACAACCGGCTTAAAGGTAAAAATTAGCGTACATCCTCCTTGCTGACTTTGAGCGAATGTTTATAATTTTTGTACGAGCGAAGCGAGCAAATTTTTCATAAGACCGTTTTTGTCCATTACAAATTTTTTCTTTGAGCGAATAAGTTTTTTTTTTCTCTCGAAAGATGAGCTTTTCTTCCTTTTCTGAATGCGAGAGTAGCGAGCGCGAAAATTCCTTCTTTCCATTAAATAAGTTAAAAATCGTTTCCCTCTTTTTGCTGCACTACTTTAAACTCCTCCCCTTCTCGTTTTAGAACCTGAGACGCCTTGTTTTTTGTTTTTGTTTTTTCTTTTTCGGGAAAAAATTGGGAGGGGGGGCACGGGCCCCTCCGGCCCTGCCTACATAAAGACATGGACAAAGACCTTTTACAGTTCTGATAGGCTCAGGCTATTCGAATTTCACATAGTATCCTCACATAACATGGCTTTAAATTTCAGGTAACACAGGCTGATATACTAGCTGCATAATATAGTATTTTTATGAGTTTGTAAAAATAAAATAGCACTGTCGTTCAAATGGCAAGCAATGGGTGTTGTGCGATGTTTGCGTTCGTCTTTTACCACCAGGTTCTCCGGTTTTAAATTTTTTAACAATTTTAAATTCAGTCCAATTTGATAAGGAATTGGGGCCAGACTGGAAACAAGTCTCCGCGGTTATCCGTTATACCCTCGTAAAACGAGGTGTTATATTCTTGCTTAAAATACATTCCTAGAAATATGGGAGACTAAAAAATTGAATTTTTTGTAGAGAGAGGACAACCTCAAAAAAAGAAAGAAACGAAAAGAAAAAAATGAACAATTTCTCCTTCTTCCACACTCCGCTGTGAGTAAAGGCCGCACAAGGCGTCAAGTTCCTATGACATGACGCGGGAACATGGCGGTCCCTGCGACAATATTCCCCTCGTGTACTGTAGAATTCTTGTGAAAAGTCTTGTCCCCGTGACAGAATTTGGTCCCTGCAACAGGTCGGGACAAAATGATGAAAGTGACATGTTTGGGAAGCAGCCCACACCAGGCGACAAGTACCCACAACCTGTCGCAGGGACTTGTCACCTAGTGTGTTCCGGCCTTAAGGGACTTTACGATTGTTACAATTGGGGGGGGACTAGCTAATTACTAAGAAATTCATAATGGCCAAAATTGTTGGTAGGGGCTATAATAATGCTTTTTCAATCTAATCCTAAATATAATTTGACTTTTAATGTTCAAGTGTACTTGTTTCTAATAATAATGACAGGGGCGGCATGGGTGGCAGAAGCGGGGGGGAGCACTGGTCCCTCCACTACATTATTGGTTCGGATAGATCTTGAAATAGACTGCCTTGCAGACTTGATTTTCCTGGTTTTGTTACTCCCAAAGTTATTCTCCACTTTTACTCCACTGATGAGAAAAAACAAATTGAAATTTTTGGTTCTATTTGACATATGAAATTTCAACTTATATTGTACAACTGCTGTGACAGGACCAATTTGACAACAAATACCAATCAAAGTGAATAAGTAAAAAAGCCAACATCTGAAAAATGTCTGGCAAACAATTTTGATGTTAATGAAACACTGTAATTGGCTGAGTTCAAGATTCTACTGATTGTGATCTCCCATGACTGGCTCAAGATTTCACTCTAAATCTTGATTGGTTCTTGTTGTCTAAGTGGTCCCAGTTATAGTAGTCGCACTGTAACACTTATTTACTTGAAGCTTAAGCCCAACCGACAAAGGCATACATCATACTGTATATCATCCAATACTCAAACAAATTTATGCATAACAATGTACTGTAATGCATGTTGTATTGTGTCATTTTAGAATGTCTGTATTGTTAAACTATTGCTATGGTAATATGGTGGTATAGACAGTACATTGACATGCATAAATTTGTTGGTGTACTTGACAACTCTCAAATGCTATGGTAACAAGGTGGATAGTAATCTCCTTTACAGTCATTATTATAGTGTAATTTTGAGTAAATTCCTCAAGAAAAATTTAAACAAATATTAAGTCTATAAGTCAATTATTGGTAAAGATAAATCAACATCTATTCCACTTGATCTAACTACTTCTTTAATTTCCTCCAAACTAAGAAGTTTTTCTTTTGCAATTCCTATGAGAAGTTGTTCTCTTGAATTTCCAACAAAGTTGTTTTTCAAAAAGGCAGGCAAGCCTCCTTTTTTGTCCCTAAGAGTGTAAAGTGGACATCTCAATGTGCCAAGAACCTGGAAAAATATGTTAAAAACCAACAAAAAAGTTTTAGATTATAACGTCAACATATTTGCTACTCTACTGTCTTAAATAAACAGAACAAGTGACTACAAACACTGTATAAATGTAGAGAATAGAGATTTAGCATCATCATAAGATAGCAGAACAGGAGCAGATTTAGGAGAGAGAGCTTCCTTCCCTGGGTGACTTTAGCCCTTTTTTACTGTTTGACTCCTGGAACAGCTTGCACCTCTGCCCCAGTATCCCCTGGGGAAAACAGCTTGCCCCTTTACTGCTATGTCCCCTCCTACAGAAAACCCTGGATCCAACCCTGTAAAAGTTCTTTCCTTTGAGGAACTGAATTTTTTACTAAACTTCTCAACGGATGATGGCTGATACAAACCTCTATTACCATTAAATTAAATTGGTAAATGTGATGGAAAATGGTCCATTTAGAAAGCTAATTTCATTAGTGTGAATTAAATCTATACAGCACTTTCTCTCAATTCTTGGTGAATTAAATAACATGTTGGAATGAGGAATGCTTTGTTTGAGGTACACCAACATGGCAGCCATGACATCACATGAAAATACTCTATATAATTTGCAAGAGTATAGGATACTGGGCATAATAATTTATTAGAAGGGCAGCTACCTAAAAAGTGGGGAGAGGCAACCAAGAAAAAAAGGAAAAAAGTTAAGGCCAAATACTGACAATGATTTATTGTCAATTTATTAAAACATAGGGAGTGGCAACTGCTCCCTGCCCCTCCTAAACTACTTTAAATTTGGAATTCATTTCATGGATAGCAGAGCAGACTTTTAAAAGTGGGGGAGCTGCAAAGCAGAGTGTCCATAGCTACTGTGATATATTTAATTTTCTTCAAGTGGGATGGGCTACAGCCCCTGAAAATGAAACTTGAGTTGGACAAAGAGAACCGATTGAAGAGTGACTTTCCAGACTACTATTTACCTCAAAACCAAGATGGGGCATGTTTTTATTTCTAGTTTCAAGCTCCAGAAATTGTTCAATGGTAACTTTTTTAGCAAAAAAATGTAAACACAGACGTTTGATGATGTCTAACTCGGCAACAGTTTCTTCATACAAGTGTGTGACAACATAATTCTCTTGGGTGATTTGCAGCGGTTCTGTGGTCTTTCCCATTTCTTCTATTACTTCTCTAGTTATTGCTGTTTCAAGACTTTCTTCATTGTCAACAAATCCACCAGGAAAGCCAATAGTTCCATCAAAACGAAGCTGCATCTAGAAACAAGCAGAAAACTTTTAAAAAAATTCTAAATCTTGGCATTCCAGAATCCTTTTTTTAGGTGCCTTTGGAGTGCATGTTGTACTTGCTGTATAAGTCTAATTTTCATATGTCATATTTATTCAAGACTTTTAAGTACATAAATTTCACCCAGAAACAATATATACAGTATGGTTCAAAACATAGTAGTTAGTTATTCAATGCCTTCAAATGGATGGAGGTATACACCTATTTCAAAAAACGTTGTCGGCTGGCGATCTGAAATCTGGAATCTGAGACTGAAATGAATTGTGGGTTGTGAACTGTGAATTTAAAAAGTGTTTTGTGTTTTTAATTAGTAGTTCGTAACAAGTTGCTAGTTATATGTGATTATGTTGCCACCTTTCAGCGATGACTTGCGCTGACAAATTGTTTGGATTAGTGTATTTTTAGGCCACTCAGTGAAGGAAATTGCTCAACAGCTTTGCATATCAGACTGCTCGGTTGAGAGAATTGTTTGTAAACACCGCGCGTCTGTAGATGTTAAACCTCGAAAAATATGGCATCTAGTGGATTCAGTGGCTTTCACTGACAATGAGCAGCTCGTGCTGATAGAAGCAATTCTAGAACATCCTGATAAAGGTAATGGGTAACTCGTATGCTTATTCTTCAATACACTGTTATT
>JANTNT010241701.1:0-14290 GCA_024752375.1 Entacmaea quadricolor
ACTTGCAAAAATTAAGAAACTTTTACCGAACCGTTTTTGAATTATTCAAGATTAAAGACGAAAGTTTTTGGGAAAAATGTTTGAAAAAGACAATAGGTATACGTCATCCTTCGAGCGCGCGCACGTTCAGAGAAAACCCTTGCGAGCCTCCTTAAGGTGACTGGCTACTGATGAACGTTCGATATGAGCCCTCGGGGCGCGCGCGTACGAATACCGCTGAGTTTTCATGACAACGTTCAAAATGTTTATAGGACCCATTTGCATTTAAACTTCAAGAGGGCTAAAACCCCAAAATTTTGCACGGGACCCTATAATTTTTTTCGATTTTCAGAAAGGGCATGTAAAAAGAAACTTCATTCAAAATTAGAGAAAAAGTTCATGGGTTTTTGCTAATAGAAAAAGCAAGATTTGTACATTTTTGGATCTCGTTTTAGCCAAAAATTAGCGCCATGGAGGGAACAAAATATTAAGATTTTATTGGTTTTTCACATAAATCTTCGTTGAATCCGATTTAGTTTCGTATAACGATGTATATTTGAGGTTTACTGAGAAATTTGGTTCAAATGCTCCTTTTATTTTTGCGTTATGAATTTTGAAGACCGCATTTGGTTTTCGCCTGTTTTCCGTCAAAATTTTGAAAGTACACATGAATCAATCCTCGATATCTTAAAACCTACTTCAGAACAGCCCTTTTCTCTTTTCAAATTTGAGATCAGCATTAAATTTTGATTTAAAAATGTATGATTTAAAAAACTTTTCTGGATGGATTTCTTCAATAGTAGGCAGTCACCTTAAGAGTCACGGTAGAGGTCGAAATCAACTTGGCTTCAACAGAATGTATACCTTTAAGGGTCGTTTTCAAAAATAACCACCGATCACCAATACCACTTGGAGAAAGTAGAGGAGCTCCCGTCCCTACCCTCCCACCCCCAAGCGTGGCTGTTTCGTGGCAACATGTAAAAACCTCTTAACAAGTCTTTTGCTAGACTTGGTGTTGTTCGTGTGGGCTTCCTGTGGTTTTTTAAGTTTGGGTTCCCTGTTGTCTAAAATGCAAGGTTACAAGGCCAAACAAGATGGCGAACGATATAATGTTGTTATTGCTACAATTTTTGCAAGTTTTCGGTCAAATTTTCCACAAATTAAAGCTGAAATCGCAGGAAAAAACCGAAAAGGAACCCAATTTGACTTCCAAATAATATACGAAATATTGAATGAGCTATGAACGACATAAAATATATTTCAGCCAGACTTGTTTATTGTTAGTTATCGTTGTCAAGGTAACACCGATCCGAAGCTGAAATTGACATAATTCTCAACTTTCATCCTTATCCAAAAATTGGTGCAAAAGGCGTTCTGATCGGCTAAGGATAAGTCTATCAATCCGATGAATGCCGAAAAGTGGAAGTGTGATCAGAAAAATACTATACTGCGAGACACCTTAATGTCGCTTTAAATGTGTTAAAATATGTAAATAGTTCTAATTGATTATTCGGTAAAACTATTAAGGTAGGAATAAAATGCTAAATGTGTATATTATTTACACGGCATATTCCAGACATTCTTGACGAATACACTACTCTCCGGGGTAGTATGGGGGAATTTAAAATTGACTTTATCTTCGATTGCAGTATTAATAAAACATAAAAGTCATTCTTATATGTGTATCTATTTTTGTTCTTACATATATCAATTACGAGTTGTGATAATTAAGCTTAGATAAGGGAGCTCCCTAAATACAAAATTTCTACTTGACAAATATCTCCCGACCCATCCCTTATTGGTTTCCTTTTGTTATACTCTCCCCACCCCTCTTGGGTTGGTTTGAATAACGACATTTTGCATGAGAGACGAATCTTCAAGTCTGAAAAACTGGGCGAAAATCTTCAATGATTTGAGGAAAAAATAATAATGGGATGAAAAGTTAATCTCTCTGATGAGCAGAATCGTTTTAGAATTCTTAAATTTTGGTTAGCTTTAAAGGTTTTCAAACAAAACTCACGTTTTGAAAGTCATTCAAAAATTCGTCGTTTCGTAATTGACTGACAAAGAAATCCCCAAAAATGCCTTCTTTGATTTTAGCTTTAAACTTTCTTAAAAGTAACTTTTTAACAAGATCAAAGCTACTTACAAGGCAGCTTTACAATTAGGAACGTGTTAAAAGGAGCTATGCTGAAGAGAAACAACGGAAAAAAACCGTTTTTGGAGAGTTTTTCAAGTGATTCATCTTCAGAAGATGAGAAAGTCGTTTCGATGATTACAAGAAGCCACTCTGATGGAATCAGTAAAGCTCCCAAAGACTCCCCATTCTTCAGAAGGGTTTCTAACATCTTTAAGAAGAGTGAGAACAAAGATAAGAGCAAACTGGAAACAAGTGCTAAAGGGAGAAAGAGTTCGCCCACAATTTTACAACCGTTAATTAGAGATAAAAAGACTTCACCGCCTGCGAAAAGAGCTCTTGTTTTGTCTGCGAAAGGAAAAAACCTCGTTAAAAAGGTAAATTAATAAGTCAATTTTCGAGATATTTGATCCCAATACTTACAGTAATCTTAGTGATACTAAGAAACCACAACCCATTT
This sequence comes from Entacmaea quadricolor, assembly GCA_024752375.1. Classification (NCBI taxonomy): domain Eukaryota; kingdom Metazoa; phylum Cnidaria; class Anthozoa; order Actiniaria; family Actiniidae; genus Entacmaea; species Entacmaea quadricolor. The sequence goes on from JANTNT010241701.1 coordinate 2,577, forward strand.
ACAAATAAAGCTGCTCTCAACTTGATTCTCATGTGAAGAACTTGCCATCTTCTCGAGAGCTTGCATACTGCTGGAAAAAAATAACTTGATTCTTATAAGGCAAATAATTGACAAGGATTTTTTACCTAAAACAATGCATGAGGAAGCTGCTTAGAAACTTAGATTTTTAAATATAAATTTTTAGATTTTTCTTGAAGAAGCTGGCAGACATGTTGTGACGTCATCGTGTTTTAAAATGCTAAGTTGTATTCATGTTCCTGCAAAAGATAGATTTTCGCTTTTTAGAATTTATAGTCTTGATATGAAAGTTTCGTTCATGAAATTTAATTTTAGATTGGATTTTTAAAAAAGCTTAATTTAAGAATTTTGAAGATTCTGTCTTTCAGTTGAAGTCCAGGGGCGGATCCTGAATTTGTTTAAGGGGGGTGAATTTCTTTTAAGATTCTACGGAAAAGGGGGGGTGAATAAATCAAATTTGAGTGGTTTTTATGGGGTTTTCTATAAAAAGGGGGGGTGAAAAGTCACCCCTTTTACCACCCCTGGATCCGCCCCTGAAGTCTTGAAGATAAATGAAGAAAATTTGATCTTTTTTTGCTTTCAAAAGTTAAAATTTTACATTTAAGCTCAGAAAAGGGATAAAATATCTGGAAAAAATTTTCCTTTCGAACCGAAAAGAAGCGCTTTTGAACTGAGAAAGTGCAATTATGTTTAGGTAGGGAGGGGAGGGTGAATTAAAAATGCAAAGTAAACAATAAATTTCTCTATATTTATCAAAAATATCTGTAGTTTTAATATTTGTTGAAACGCATCATTTCTAGTAATCAGTCAAAAATTTAATTCTAAAGTATTGTAGGAATTTTAAATAAGGAATGACGTCACAAAAAGTTATATAATTATAGTTTTTTCTTGTACAGAAACTTTGCGATCATTTAAGAGCGGCTGAGATATGGGGTGAGGGGTGGATGGGGGGCGTTCAACATAAAAATATTCTCGTACAAAGTCTTAATTTTTGCTCGATCCAAACCAAAAAACTTGACTGGAGCAAAGCCAAAAATAAGAGACTGAACTTCAAAAAATGTATCTCGCTATCTAGTGCTTCTAGCTCAATGAAACTTTATCAGTACCCTAACGGAAGTGTGGTTTATCTTTTTATGGTTTTCAAAACTGAAAGATTGAGATTTTTTTTAGTACGGAAAATAAGGTTAGGGAGGGGAGGGATAGATGACCGTGTTATATGATAGAGGCCTGGGACGTGGGAGATTCCACATTTCCGTTCTGCCAAGCGAGCTGCACGAATCAGCCATGTTGATAGTCAAAGTCCTTTTTCCTTCATAATACTTCGTTTATCCCAAATGTAAAAGCGCTACGATAAACATCAAGCACCATGGTAGCCTTCGAGGATCGTTTCTGGGTATGATGTCTCGAGAAATCTTTAATTTTCGCTCCAAACTTTGACGAAGAAGTTGAGCAAGTTTGGCTCACGATTTGACTTCGTGTCTTGTCGTAAACTCGAAGGAACTAACTTCGTTTTAACTTGAATTCTTCCTTGATTTTATTCTCTTCAGGGCGACAAAAATGCTGGCTACGATGTCTTATACCATAACATGAAATATGGCAACAATGTCAGCGTTAAAGTTACGGAATTTATCCGAGAACGGTGAGTTTAAAGTCGCACTTAACCAACCTCAACAACAGCAAGTTATCGCTGTAAAAATTCCACTATTGATTGCCTTGGGACCTTATTATACTCAATCTGAAACTAAAACTCTTTTATTTTAGGTCTGCAGTAGAAGAAAATTACTCTAAAGCTCTCATTAAGCTTGCTAAATCTGCCTGTTCTGCATCTCAGCTCGGGTAAGCATTAAGCTTTACATATCTACCATTAAGGATATCGTGTTTTGAGTTTAATTGTTTGTCACATTAAAAAAACTTCTTTAAAGATCTCACGATTATTTTTACTTGATTATTTTCCCTTTCAGGTATGACTTTTTCTCTTGTTCCATCTAAGCCTTAAAAGTTTATCTAAATTAATGATCGGACGATCGGATCTAGAATTTTATTAACTTGAGCCGAATTAAACATTTGATTTCCTGAAATGCTCTGAATCGTCCCCCCGTTTTCACTTTGTCATCTTCAAATAAAAAGCTCACGTATTAATGCTTTGTTATAATTAAAGATAGCATTTATTAGATAAGAAAAGCTTTCAGTATCCACAGGCATCGTCTAAACAATTTTTAGCGCTATCGCTTATTTTGAAGAAGTATTTTCATGAAGAAAGCTCGAGTTGTTTATATTCAGATTCCTAAGGAATTTGACACAAAACATTCCAAGTTAATCGGTCGGGGTGCCTTGTTTTAGATCGTCGTTTCTCCGATAAAATGAAGTCTTTTATAATTATTTAATGAAAGAACTTCAGCGAATTTAATAGTTTCCAAACTGTTGCAGTGTTTCATCAAAGTACACAATTGATCTTTGTTGCTTTTGCTAACTTTATTTTTTGTTTGTGAAGTTACAATTGCAAATAAATAAATGTTTTCGTACATCAAGTTTACAATAATATTTATTTAGCCCAGGATGTAATCATAAAGGAAGTCAAATTGAAAATCTCAAACACATTTTCAATGCAATATCAATTTAACAATACTGTGCAATATTAATTTAATTTTTGCAAATTACCACTTATTACCTCAAAAATTATTTTGCTCAAAAATTATTTTCCTAAACCTTAGTTAATCATTCCTAAGATTAAAATGAGTTAAATAATATCTTGCCACTTGGCAGGAACTTGGACCCCATTTTTGTGGTTGACCATATTTATGGTATTTGGTTGAAAACATCTGATGTTGGATCAAAATCATTAACTCCTATTGGCCTATTAATCAAAACCATGTCAAAACATTCAAATATGGATTTCTAAAAATGAATTTCAAGAATTGTTATTATTTTTGTAATTATTTTTAAACAAATTTTTGTAACATGGATTTGTACTTTTCTTGCTCCAATGAGATATTGTACATTGTTTTCGCTTGTATTATAATAACTTTGGTCAATTTGATTACTTGTGCTAGATCTTTTGAGCCACTTTGGGGAGTTCTGCGAGTTGCTACAGAGAAACTAGCCAACGCACATCATTCAGTTGTCATAAAATTACAGGAACTTGGTAAAGAAGTTAAGGAATATGGTGACAAGCAAAAAGAAAGACACAAGGCCGTGAGTAATTATAAGTTTAGTTCTCAGATAGGTTACCATGTTCAATACATTTAAGCTCTAAATTGAGTATACATCTTTCCATAATAATAAAAACATATTCCTTATCACCATAAGTGAAAGTGTGTTTTGTTTTGATTGACTTCTGTAAGCTTTGAAGAAAAAAATAGTATCAAAACCTATCTTTTAATTTTTCTTTGGTTATAAATTTCTATGATGAATTAAATTTAATTTGATTTTGGGCTATAAGTTGGTGAATTAGATACATGTTCATCATGTGTTTTATCAGAATCAATTACAGTACTATATAGAAGTGCATTAATTATTCTATTGTTTTCACTCGATGTAATACAGTCTTCCATATTCCTACTTAACCAGTCCATGCATGAGTGATTTTTGCCTTGACAAACTTACGTCATTAATGAAAAAATCATGTCTTATACCTTTGTTGTTGACAAACTCTGAAAGCCATTTATTTTAATGTCTTCCTCTTTGGTTGATTTATTCACATGTGGGTTACATCATTACTGTGCAATGTTTGATTTTTTGACTTAGTGACTGTTATTTCAAGAATCTATTTGTTAAAGTTAAGTCAGAAGGTGTCAAGTTTACCTTGTGTCATTTAAATGTTGATAAGTTTGACATCTACTTTAGGAGTTTCAGTTGTCTATTCTTGTTGCAGTTTCACATTGAATGTGGTGTTTTAACTACAGTATTACACTCCACATACTATAAAATTAAAACTAAGATGTTAAGCGATAAGGCATTTGTATCTGCTGTGCCCAAATTTTGGAATTCACTGTCAAAATCAATTGAGAAGACTGATAAATTACTTTGGTTTAAGTCTTTTTGTTGAAGAACTACTATTTTAATTTAGCTTTTAATAAACTATATAATTTTAGGATTTTATAGATAGATTTATACATTAGCTTAGTATTATTTTGTTTAGCTTTTTATTTTAAGGAAATTAGTTCATTTATGTTTGTATTATTCTTTTATGTACAATATTTATTTTAAGTACTGTTGGTCATATTCAAATGTAAAGTGCATTATATTTTAGCAATTGCCCAGGGACTTGTGATTTTCAAGTTTTCTTGTGCTCTCCCAGCATCTTATGTGATCTATTTTGCCAGTAAACCATGAAAATCTTCCATTTATTGCTTTTAAAAGCCTTAAAAGTACTGCTGTTTATACTGTTTGTTTTAAATTGCTTTATATCGCTGTATCACATCAAAACAATCTGTTCTTTAAGGATCACAGTCATGTGGGGTCGACAGAACCTCAGCAAAACACAAAGGACTTAGCCATGAAGTGTATTTTGCATTGAAGAAAAGCATTAACAACTAACATGAAAAGAAAATTTAAGGAACAGATATCTATACATACTTGTAAACCAGACAGTTTGAAGTTAACTTTCTACTGCCGAGTAATTGTAGTTTTGGTTTGTAATTTCTATTATACTTGATGATTCTTCCCTCCCCTCACCCCCCCTCCCCATAAGCAAGTGATGACAAGATTGCAAAATGGCACTTTGTGCAATTTTTGTTTCTTTAATTGCAAAGTGAAGAAATCTGTCTCATTTCAGTTTAACATATTGATATTATATTAACAAATGCTTTAAAAATAAGAAAATAGAACTTTAACAATTCAACATTTCAAAATTCTAAACCTTTAACTGTTAGAAATGTACTTTGAATAATTTTCACTTATACATAGCATAGCATGAGAGGAATGCTCATTGGAAATTTTGAAAATAACTTCCATAATGGTAACTGAGTGTTATCCTGGTGAGCATTGCAAAATACACTATGTTTTTAAGTTTTTAAAGTTTTTAAGAATTTTTTTAAAAGAAATTACTAAGACATCCTAAAAATACCAGCTTAGTCTCTGGTGGTCCAATAAATTTTGAGACACCCTAAAAGGTAACAGATTGTTTATTTTGACCCCCTTGATTGGAGAACCCCAACCCCCATGGGCTTTGGCTAGCCCATTGCTACAGTAAAATCAAAATTAATAAATTAAATTAAACGTATAACTTTATTATTTAATGTGTAATTGTCACTTGGAAATGTATTAAAGATATTGTTTGCTTCTTCAAGTGTTAATGACTTGGAAAAAACTTAATTGGAATGTTGAGATGTTTCGTATTGTTATTATTTTAGTGTCTTAGAGTAGGATAAACAAATACATTATTATTCTTTGTTATTCTGTTATATTAGACCAAAGAGGAATTCAGTGGAACTGCTGATATCGTCCAGACAATGCAGAGTATGACAACAGGTCTCATAAAGGTGAGATAGCTAACTAAAATGTCTGTCGCCAGTGTATTCTAGCTCTTTAAGTGTTTGTATTTCTTTATTAATGGCATAATTTTGAGTTACTGTCATTAACCCTTGACATTTTAAAACTATTTTTTGATTGAATTCATCTGAGTACAGATAGGTAGACATTAAGACGAGCAAGAAAATAGCTGTTTGAACTTGAACTTTATTATTGAAACTTGAAACTTGAACTTGTTTGTATGACTGAACATGTGGTCTAAAATTCTTTTGGGTCAGTATAATGCCTTTGACATAAAACTGCTGTTAGCCATACTAACAGTTGTTGTTTCAGTGCTCCTCAAAAATAAAATTAAAACTATTTGTAATTTTTTTTACCTGAAGTAAGGAGGGGGTGGAATTATGGGTGGTTCTTAAAGACTCTGGCTTCAAACCTTTTTTAATTCCCCTCCCACTTTGTTGAAAATAATGTTTCACATGGCCCACTCCTTGTATCATTTTCTAATCCCTAACTGCAACTTTCAGTACAGCAAAAAGGTCACTGGTTCTCCTATAAGCCCCTGTGCTTTTGCAATCTCCCAGAAGGAGAATCAGATGTAAAAGCTGGTAGGAGACCCCTAAAAACAACAACATAAATTGTATCATTTTTTTTGGGAAAAGTTACCATAGACATCCTTTAGCAACTAATTAAATAGATCTCTGATCTTTGACCTCTAATGTTGGATAATGTTACTGTTATATCACTTCATGAAAATAAAATCATTTTAAGAAGAATTTTAAGTAATAAATCAAACATGAGAAAGAGTATTTGATCAGTGCATCAAACACTGAGAAGTAGGTTGAAAAAATGAGGAGCAGCCAAGTTTTTTTTAAAACCCATTTCAAGCTGTTTGATGTAATACATCCATCAAGACACTGTTAATGATAGTGATTTCCTTTGTTTTGTCCTTATTAATTATTCATGAATTTGAGAATGTTAATAAGTAAACACACACACACACACATACACACACACAAAAACAATTAACAACTGATCAATACACATAATTACAAAATAAATAATTTCCTTTTTGCAAATTTTTAAGAAAGATTTAAAATTATTCTGCTCTGTCTGTGGGAGTGTGGCCAATACATTCATTTTTAAAGTGTCTTTGTCTTTTTTTTTACTGCTAATAATAGGCCAAGGAAATCTACTATGCCAGATGTCATGAGGTTGAGAAGTGTAAGAAAGATGGTACAAGCACAAAAGAGATAGAAAAGGTAAAACAGTAAACTTTAATGAAGAAATAAAGCCCTCATCTGCTGTGCTGTGTGGATTTAAAGCACGTTAGGGATTTATAGAACATAAGCAAAGTGTTGAGAAGTGCAATGCAAAGTGGAGTTCTTCTCATAACTTTGCAAGTGTTCTGATAAATTCCCAAGTGCTTTAAATCTGCACTCTGCACAGCAGTTGAGTTTATTATTTCGTTTATAAAATAGAAATCATATTTGTTCTACCAAGCTGTATGCTGAATTTAATATTCAAACTTCATGCACTGTCAGCACAAAATGCTGGAAGCTGATTGGCTCATTAGCATGTTGTAACAGGCTTCATAGCATGTGGCTCAACCAATCAGAGCACATGCAGTACTTTAAATTAGTTAATTTATAAGATCTTATAATATTTCTCTCTAGAAAATACATTAAATCAAAATTAACCATCCCCTCTGTGGAAGGGTATTCACATACAAACACACTACCCCTCTAAGAGTTTCAAAAAATAAGAATATAATTCCTTTTTAAATTTCTATTTACAGCAAAGTTTCCTAACCCCTCCATTGTGTGGGAACAATCAGATATCTTCTTACTACCTTCATTTGAATTTCCAAAAGCAAATTAAGAATTTTCTTAAAAACATCTGCTACAGTTTATAAAAATGACCCTCCCCTCCCTTACTCACAGAAGTATCACCAGAGGGGAGGGGAGAGAGGTAGTGCTAGTCATTACTTTAAAAAACTATTTACAGCATTTAAGTTGTCTCTTTTAGTTAAATGTTCTGGAAAAATGGGTTCTTTTTTTGTGTATGATTAGCAAAACATGACAATTAACATACATAAATGACCTTTATCATATTAATGCAATCAGTGTAAGCTGTATCACAGGAAGTGCTTGTGCAGGAGGAAATTGTCTGATGAGTATGTCACTAATGTATGTCAGAGTGACCTTATCACAGGAAATGGGTTTGTCCTAAATGAAGTGTTAAAATAGTAGCACAAGGTGTTGGGTCAGTATCTGACTAGTGCTTGATATTTATTTTTGTTCCTCTGATATTTTATATTTAGAATTCAATTTTTTGATCCTGTGCCAATTTGTGCTATGTTTTTTTCATTTTTATGCAAAGTCTTGTCTAAATGCCTTGTATTCATGGTGTCAAATTAACACTTACAGATACTTTCACACGTCTTTTGACAATTGGATTTTGAAGTTTGCTCCCAAGTTCCAAAATTCATAAGTGAACTTCAAACATTCGTTGTAAAGTTTGGAATGAACTTTGGAATGGAGTTTAAAATAAATCTGGGAACTTTGTTTGTGATGAAGTAATGCATGACTATTGATGCATGACTAAGAAGCTTGAATGGCATGAATTGCTTTTTCTAAACAAGGAAAAGCATATCCTTACCCTGCAAGCAAACTTCACAGTGAATGTTTGAAGTTTGTTGACAAAGTTCAGGACTTGGGAACAAACTTCAGAATAGGATTGTCAAAAGATATTTGAAAGTACATGTAACAGTGTTCAATATTGCATTTTACTAAAAATGTAGATAATCTCTTTAATAAAACTTCGATTTGAGAGTAGCAAATGGTGCTAACATATCTGAGTCCACTTACACACACTAGTGCAACATTTGTATATCTATTCATACAACACTCTAACTCTCATTTTAATTAAGAAATCTTAAGAAAGCTGTTTTTGTAGATAGAGAATTTTTTAACAGCTGCTTTATAAAACATTTTAGCATTGCATGTTTATTAAAAATATTATACATAATCCATTTTTGTAGCAATATAGAATCATTTTCAAGGATTAAATGTTAGCTTGGAAATTGCTAATCAATTTTGGAAAAGTTTTGGAAAAATCATTTTTGACCTGCTGGGCAATGGATAATTTAAGATTTTTTTGTTGGCTCTCCAGGTTCTACCTAGCAAAGAACTTTTTTTGTTCTAAATTGCCAAAGATTGTTTTGCTCAGTGTACAACATGTGACTTGACTTTTAGATATTGAGATTATTTATGAAACAGTACAAAGCTAAATGTGCATTTGCTGCCATGTTTTGCATCAATAAATGAAGAAATAAAAAGCGAGTGAGTGTGCTACAGGTGTGCAGATTTAAAGCACACAGGATTTATCAGAACAGTGAAGTGCTGAGAAGCACGACATGAAGCAGAGTGCTTCTCATAACTTTGAGAGTGTTCTGATAAATTCCCAAGTGCTTTAAATCTCTGCACAGCACAATGGATGAGTTTTTTTATTTCTTTTATAAAATAGAAATCAAAGTTGTCGGTGCTACCATGCTGTGTGCTGATTTATAGCATGCTTCTCAACCAATCAAAGCACGTGCTACATCATAGTTATTTTATAATGTATATTAAATGTTTTTAATCCATGAATTTAACATTATTTTTTCACTTGTGTAGTTGTGGAAATTTGAGTCAATAGGTTTTGAAAAGTTTTGGAAAAGTTTTGGAAATTTCACACAGGATCCTGTACGAACCCTACCTCCTATAAAACAAATCCTCCCTTAAGCACAGGGATTGTGAGAAGGGGGAAGGCTTAAGCTCTGTACTTTTAGCAGACAGTAGGTCAAGTTAGTCTCAATAAGCTCTCGTCTAGTTTAATAAGTTTTCAAATTTCACTTTAAAAGGATGCATAAGTTAATCCTGAATCAGTAGTAAACAGCACATTAATATAGATCTGTTTATGGTTATCCTCTATCTTGCATGAGTAAACATTCAAGACCAGGTCTTACTGATCAGCACTTTAATAACTTATTGTGATTCTGAGCTGCCAATACTAATCAATTATTGGATGAGGTTGAGCATGTTATCGCAAATTATCAAGACCGAGGTCTTTGTTATCTGCTGAAGCCATAGGCTACAGACCTGAGGTCTTGATAATTTATGATATCATGCGAAAACCGAATTCAATAATTGTTGTATTATACATTTCACTCACTATAAAGCCATTAACATGTAAATCAAAATGAGACACACAAAACATAAGCAAAGTAAAGCTACCACTGTGTGACCTTCAATGACCTTGACATGATAAATGTATTATCTGCAGAAAAACCTACAGATAATACATTTATCATGTCAAGTTCACACAACATCAAGGATTGGCTGAGGGCTCTCGGCCAATCAGAATCGAGATAGTAAGTAAAATGTATAATAAATGTTTATGTTGGAGGCCAGTTGGGAGAAAATATAATTGATATTGGCCGTAGTCGCAAAGCGATGAAGGCCAATACTAAATATATTTTCTCCCAATGCGGTCAATATAAACCTGCATTGGTGGCTTAGAATCACAATAAGTTTTGTATCACAATTATCTTTTTTTTTTGTGCTAATCAAAACTGAAAGATGAATTTTAATATTAGTGACAACACGCTTCAATGAATCTTTTTAGACATGGTTTACAATAGTTCATCCATAAAATGAATGTTCATCCTTAACACCTACATATGGTTTACTAATTTACAGCTGAGCACAACAAATAAAGGTTATTTTTAGGTCGTCATCTAGGTAAATTCCTGAGAGTTAACAAATATTTTTCTATTTTTTATCAGGCTGAGTCAAAGATGAAGAAAGCTGGTAAGTAAAGTTCAAAGAGTTCTACACAATCTATTTAGGATAGGAGTTTTGATTGGTTGATCGCTACTGTTTATGTGTTTTGTTCTTTGTTATCCATCCTGCTTTTTTCTTGTGCTCAATAGTCTTGGAAACCATGACATGGAAAATATTTAAGAAATGCTCAAGCTTAGAATGCATCCATCGTTAAGTGGATGCATGTGGGATGTTCACAGACAAATGTTTAACATTAAACTTTTTTATACTTTCATAGATAATAGATATTGGTTAGCTTGTATCATAAAGCCAAAAAAAATTGGGGTCACCATGCTTGTTTTGGAGATAATTCATGTGGCAATTCATACTGATTTATATAGAAAACATTGGCGATTGTAAGCAATTTCACCTGCATTGATTGAAAAGCTTTAAAAGTAAACTTCTTATGTTAAACTTTTTTCATACTCGGTCAGAATGTGTTATATAAGTGAATAAATACATCTTAAAAGCAAAAAAATGGGGGTTACTGTTCTTTTTAAAGAGTTACTTCCACAGAAAGTGTCATATTTTTATTATGTCAAAAATAAGTCGGGCGTTTCTTGCTTATGGAAAGAGCATGCACTCCTCCATAGAAAGGATGCACAGAAACAATGCCCAAGAATGTCCTTAAGCACTCAAGAAGCCAGAGTTGTACTCAGCTATGTCATTTCTTTAATAGCATAGCAATTTTCTCACAAAAAGAGGGGAAAAAAATGACATGAACGTGACTTGATGCAAGCAAGCATTTTTCATGGCTAATTATTAAAGCAATCAGAGCAGATGCCATATTGTGCTAATGTTATAATAGATTTTAATTTCAATCTTTTTGCTTTTTGATTTTTCAAAGGAACTTGGGTTGGAAATCCTTAAATTCAATTTTGTTGCTAAAAAGCACACTTTCCTGAAGATGGCTAGCTGCCATCTACTGAATTTTTTGACAGCTACAAATTTATTTTAACAGATTATTAAAACTTTTATCAGCATCATTATTAAGTTTTCATTGTTATTATCAGCAGCAGTGGCATTGAGTTAACTCCATTTTGTCATTATATCCTTGGCATTGTCATTAGGCTACTTTTTAAAAATGTTTTTAAATATATGTAATACGGCTTACTGTACTTTGCGAAACGAAATGGAACGAAACTGTACTTTGCGAAACGTGTGTTGTTAACTCAATACTCTGAATTCCTCAAAGCAATACTGAACGTAGTTTTATGTATTTAAGTGTTCCTTCAAGTGTAAATATGCCGATATTTTGGACTTTAATTTCGCCGTTTGTCCAAAAGGAAATAAAACCATCTTCGTCTGTCTAAAGTCGTCATATGTATTCCCCAATGGTTGATGATGAAGATAATATTGCTGTTA
>JANTNT010241812.1:12073-25520 GCA_024752375.1 Entacmaea quadricolor
CTCCTTCTCCTTCTCCTCCTTCTCCTTCTCCTCCTTCTCCTTCTCCTCCTTCTCCTTCTCCTCCTTCTCCTTCTCCTCCTTCTCCTTCTCCTTCTCCTTCTCCTCCTTCTCCTTCTCCTTCTCCTTCTTCTCCTTCTCCTCCTTCTCCTTCTCCTTCTTCTCCTTCTCCTCCTTCTCCTCCTTCTTCCCCTTCTTCTCCTTCTTCTCCTTCTTCTCCTTCTTCTCCTCCTTCTTCTTCTCCTTCTTCTTCTCCTTCTTCTTCTTCTCCTTCTTCTTCTTCTCCTTCTTCTTCTTCTCCTTCTTCTTCTTCTTCGTTTCGTGCGGACTACGACAAAAGGTCAAGTTAATCAAAAAGAAATACTATCAATCTGTCACACATAAACACACACACTTACAATGTAATTTATGACTTTCCATTCGTAGGTTCACTGGCCAAAGCATTCAATCGAGGCTGTAAGGTCATTTGAAAGGATTATTCAAATGTGTCCCTTAAAGCCTCAACTGATTTCATGCTTTGTGTTTGACCAGCTAACCACTGCATACAAAGTGTTAGTCTATTGTATTGCTTGCTTTAGTTGATCGTTTTTGTTTTTAGCCTGTTGACACTAGTAGACGGTTACTATTCCAACCTTTATGTTGTACCAATGGAAACTATCACCATGGAAACGATCCCCATGGATACGTTACATCTGACTCAATATCCAGAGAAAAGTAAATTATTTAGCTTTTAAATTAATTTGTAGTCAGTCGATCAGAACGCGTTTTGCACCAATGATTGAATAAGAGTGGAAATTAAGATTTGTGTCAATTTTAGTTCGATCGGCGTTACCTTGGCAACGATAAGTAACGATAAACAAAGATCGTTAAAATCAGTTTTTCTCGAATATCTCGCGATCTCGACGACCTCCAGAAAAGCGACTTTATAGATTATAAACTACACACCAAGACAACTCCTCGAGACAGAATTCAAATTTTCTTATCAGATTATCAGAACATTTTGGAATAAATATGATTCGCCAAAACGTATTATTTACAAATTATTCGAAATCGCTCTGATAAAAAAAAATGAATTCAGTCGCAGCTGATTTGCCTTGGTGTGCAGTTTATAACCCATGCAGTCACTTTTATGGAGCTCATCGGCGAGATCTAGATATTAAAAAAAAACGATTTGAACGATCTTGGTTTATCTTTACTTATCGTTCCCATGGTAACACCGAACGAGCTGAAATGGATATAGTTCTATCATTCCTTATTAGTGCAAAAGTCGTTCTGATCGGCTAATGATAAGTCTATCAATCCACTGAATGAAAAGTGGAAGCATGTAGAAAAAACTACTTCCAGACACCTTAATTATTTTAGTAATTATTGTAAAGGAAACGTATAGTAGCCTCTCTTTGCCTTTCCCTACCTTAAAAAATATAACTTGATCTCGCCAAAACGTTAAACAGTTACGTCACGTTTTGTAGTTTAATAATCATCATCAATGACACGTCCCAAATCAGAATAGTTTAGTTTAGTACAAGTGGTTAACGAGAATACATCTAACCAAGTCGGTATCTCTATCGTTGTTGGACTTGTTTCTATCTTAACCTCGGCAAACGGGACTGTTATGTAAGTATACCTTTTGCCTTTTTTATGATTAAGCCTCAAAGGCGTGTTATATTGAATCAGTTCTAGTCTTAGTGATTTATCCTTTATATTCATATTTTGTGTACGAACTACATTATCTACATGTATTTTATATCAGTATTATTGCTATTTAGTATTGACTAGAATAATCATATTTCGTCTATATCTTATTAGTATAAACCTACTAACGGTCTATTACCAATCCTGCATTCTGATTGGCTACTCTACTAGAGGACTATTTTGTGATAGCCGGCTACTAGTAGCGAAGAGTCCCAGTTTTTGAGGAAAATAATTTATTTTCACTCATTTAAAATTGTTTTTATCTATTTATTTGACCGATTAGTAGGTTTATACTAAAACAATTAGACCTCTCGGCCTCATGGACTACGATTCAAATAGTCCATTCGGCCTTACGGCCTCATGGGCTATTGACTCGTAGTCCATTCGTTCTTGAGGTCTAATTGTTAAATATCGTAAAGTATATATCAACGTTACGGTATGATTGGAATGCATGTATCTTATACTTTAGCCTTAGATTCTACTTGTATTCATATTGACTTTAGTTTACGACAAGGTCTTGGTCAAATAAAACGTCACAAGTTCAGTGCGTAAAATATTCCCGTATCGTCACTTCGTATACTTACTGTGTCTTCAAGCGCAATAAGTCGTCGAAGTCAGTTAAATTCGCCGTGTGGGCTACAATTATGTTCAATACCTAATTCTTCCGGCCCAAATCTGGAGAACGGAGGCTACGGGGAGGGACAAATAAACTGAAAATTAGAATTGAAAATTAATAATCAAAAGTAAATAAGTAATAAAAAGAATGAAAAGGGAGATGAGCGAGAGAAAAACCCCAAATATTTTTGTGTCTGCACTAACACACCCTTTTATTCGTGCATAAATACTAACTAAAAGATATAGGATATACTATGTATTAAAGCTTTAAAAATACTATTAATTACATATATCACCGTAAAAAGACAAAACAAAATAGATAAAAGTACATATTAAATGCAACTACTGGAAGGCCTTTTGGAATAGAAACGTTAAGCAATTAGTTAAAATTGTCGACAGATGAGCAACTTCCGATTAAAATATTTAATGAATTCCGTGAAATATATACATGCATTTTAATCGTTGCATTTCCTATTAATATTGATGAAAGAAATAAACATACGTAGACTAAAAACAGTTACTAACTATTACAATAATATCTTTTGAAAAAACGCAAAAACAAAGAGAAAAATGAAACAGGGAAAGGGAGAAAACTAGGTGTAAACGAAGAAAAAGAACAAGGTTTAATAATTACTGGTAACATTCAGATTGGTCAAAAAATTAAACATTGCTTTAATTTGTCTTTTCCTGACCAACCAAGGTACTTAACGCGCTATTCGTGTTTACATATAGCTTGAAAGAAATCGATAATGACAATAATAAGCCAAGTATAAAAACCTCTTTGAAATTCAGAAAAACTGTTTTGTGTTTCAAGTTCAAAACGCTTTCTCTGAAGCATGATCTTGCCGGTACATTTATAGCTCGTTTTCACTTTGAAAAAATAGCTGAAACTTGAACGGTAATTTGGCTTTATATTTATTCCTAAACAAACAAAAATATCCAAACTTATGCGACTTTAGCATAAATTTAATAAAGTAGCTATTTGTTGATCTATGTCTGCTTATGAATTGATATTTGCAAAGCTGTGGTTTGAAAAAGCTTTGGATTTTCAGACGGATTATAAAAGTTTGTGGGTGGCGATTGAGTTTTTCCAGGTGCCTTGGGATTACTCAGAAACAATTTTTGTCAGCTTAATAAAATTGTGATAAACGAAGCTGTCATAGGGCACTTGAAAACACACAAAACATCGTTCATTGTAAAAAGGATTTTCAAAAGGAATAGAATCATTGAAGATCTTGTCTCAAAGGCATGCATTGATCAATTTTCGTTTGAACGATTACAATGTAAATTGTTATTGGCCTTACATTTTCAAAAATCGAAGAATCCTTAGAATGAGAAATACGGTCTAGAAACACTGGCGAATCGTTTCCAATTTGAACTAATGTTTATTGTTCATTTTGAATCGTAAATATAAAGTAAAACACAATGAGTTGAATGACCAAAAATATAAAAATTAAATACATTTTAAAACTTAGTTTCTAACCGGCTATTTTCAGGTGATATTCTTAGGGCAAATTGATCCAACGCCACGAAGGCTCCGTAACGCGAAGCTTCGTGATATCTCATTTTAACCCGTTCTAACCGGCTGTTTTGGGCTTTATAGATATGTAAATTACCATATGTGTAACAACGAGTATTTATTAATCAAAGATGTGGAGCAGAATACCAGACAGCGAGATAGATTATTAATAAAAGTAACAATTAGGAAATAATTATCAATCATTCCGCGATCACTTTGAAACTTTTCGTTGCCTCGTTTGGCTCTCTCCATCTCTCTTTCTACCACCTGTCTCTTATTGATTTTCCCGTTTCTATTTTCTGTTATTATTATTATTTTTTATTGTTATTGTTATTGTTATTAAGGCACCAGTGGCTGTGCCTAGAAAAAAATTTGTAAAAAGCCAAACTCCTTGAGTTTTGCAGAGTTTAGCCAGGATTTCGACCAATTACTGATGAGAATACAAAAAACTTTTTTGATGCGTTCAAAAAGCATTCGTCATCTTATTGAAGTCATATCAGAGAATAAGAGAGAGATTGACAGCCAGTACCTATACAGTTTCATGTTCATGATCGAATAAGATAATACAAGTCCACTAGACGGTTTTTCTTTCAAATTCTAAGGACCGGCCGTTGGCCTTTATTTTCTATTCAATCAAATTCCACTTCAAACTGAAACTCTGAGATAAGAATCTCGAAGTTATCTGAAAAACTTTGAACAGAACGGTACACTGCCAGGCTAAAAGAGGTTAGTTTGTTTGGCACATTTGACCATTTCCAGATCGAGCCTCTCAGTTTCCTGGCCTGCCTGCCTGTTTGTGGTAGGCAAGTTACCTACAATGAATTACCGGGTCTGCTCAAGATGATAAATTAGAATAATGCCACGATTAGTTAGTTAATTTTAGAGCTCCCCACATTATAAGAAAAAGTGTAAAACTCGGTACAAAATTTTAACAGAGGAGTTGAACAAACTTCTAGCCACATGCTAGTAACTAAAATATTTATCGATAAACGTAAAGTGAAAAACGCGTATTTTGTGAGAGTGGTCAAAAGAATCGCTTTAGTTTTATAGAATTCTATTGGTTTTGTTTCTTTTTCTTTTCTTTTCTTGTTGTTTTTTCTTTCTTTTTCTAGCTGTAGGGCAAAATTGATCATCAGTTCCAAAATATGAAACACATTTTATACCGCGAGGTTTTTATTATTATTTTATTTTCCACTGTATTGGAGTTAAAAAAGTGAATAATAGAGAAAAGCAAACAATGTTTTAAAATATTATAGCAGGTTTAGAGAAAAAGAAAAATAATAAAAACGAGAATTAAACTACCTTATTCGTTCTCATTAAGATTAATACAATCAAACCCCTGGAGCAGATGATTTTAACTAGAGCTTTAGAAAAAGGTGGTTGGAGTGAAATGATTCGCAAGAGAAAAGCCTAACAAGTTCTCCATATCATCATTGTCAAATAACCGACTCAAAAAGGAAATATCAATGGAAGGTAAAAGATTTAAATAAATGAATAAATATATATGTGCGTGTGTGTATTTAAATCAAGTTTTCTTGGTCTTTTATCAGAATTAATGTTACTGAGCCTCAGCCATCTTGAAATTGATGTGGTCACGTGAGTCAATTATGTGTCAGCCAATGAAAATGAAGCAATATGTAATCAAGGGTTTGCAAATGGGAATGTCGAGCGGATCAACCAGCAAATATGGCGGACCTGGAAGCAGTTTTAGCCGATGTTTCCTACCTTATGGCGATGGAAAAATCCAAATCCACGCCAGCAGCAAGAGCCAGCAAGAAAATAGTCCTTCCTGATCCATCGTATGTAGATTTTTTTGCAAACCCGGCCTTCATAAACCCGTGTTTATGCGAGACTCCGTTCGAACGTGTCGGCCTTATCTTTGTATTCTTCGTTTTCATTTAGAGTTTACCATGTAATGCATAAATATCTCAGCGAAAGAAACGAAGTTACTTTCGACAAGATTTTTGACCAGAGATTAGGTGAGCTATCCTTTAGTGATCCATTGTTTTCTTGATATAAAACAAGCTTACTCCGAGTATATTACTGCCTTTAAAACAAGGTTTGAACCTCTACTGCAGTTGGTACAGCATATTACATCAAACTATCATTTAAATATATCATGTATGAAGTAGACTATTCTTCCAAACATTAACTTTCTCTCTCAACTTCCTCTTCTAGGTTATCTACAATTTAAAGAATTTTGCCAGACACAGTGCGATGAGCCGGTACCACAACTCGATTTCTACGAAGATGTAAGTGACTCTTTCATGTGAGAAGTTTATTTATGATTTATCTCTCGTTCGCTTGTTTCTAGCTCTGTACATTTTCCTCCTGCATGTAAATGTCTATTGGGTTGGGCAGTACAAAATAGCGGGTATTTGAACTGTAATTCAGCATTAATGATAAGCATTAACTCTGAGATTCTTCTTCAAGTGTGGATGGTAGTCTCAGCCGAAATCAAATAGACGATTGAGCTGCTAGAACGATAACACGCATATATCTATATCGACAACATAACAATGGCAGAAAGAACGCGACTTCTAAATCTAACACTCTTTCAGAGGTTAAAAAATAGTTTTATTGTTCTGTAAACGTAATTTCCGCTATTATTTTCTTTTAGTTTTTGTTAATTATTGTATTCTTGAATGTATCTGAGTTTTGTAAGATCATGAGCGTCCAGCTTTGAGCCGAAATTCGCGTTTCATAAAAAATATTCAAAAAACTGAGCACACGATAAATTATAAATGCAACATACGGCACGACGGACAAATCGGCATGTGTATTTCACAACTTGAGGATCTACCCTGCTTATACGACCAATTTTGGAGAGTTATGTATCTGCCTTCTCGTCTAGAAAACCATTCGAGTGTAATGTAATGACAGACGTGGAAATGTACTTGGAACTACGGCGATCGATCGTTCGAAAATTTAAACCAAAATCTAGACCTCTTTTTTTTCTGTATTGTGGTCACTATTGTTATTAAAAGGCAGGCGAAACTTGACTTTGTAGCAGATCGACCGGACCACGCGAAGCACGAATGGATTTGCTTCTTTCAGAATTGCCTTGGGTGTTGAAAGTAGAACGATTGATATAGCCATCGTTTCTAAAAATTTATAGCTTTACTGCGTGTCTTGTGGATTTGCGGACAATTTTCACGGTTATTTATAAAATTTAACAAAATAATGTTGCTGCGTAAAGTAAGCAAATGCTAACATAAAACGAATTTGTTTACCATATTTTTGGGAATTCCCTCTGAATGTTGTCATTTTGAAATATTCTTACCAGAAAAAAAGAAACATTGTGAAAAGATTTCAGGTATTTTTAGGTATTTTTTCAGGTATAGAGTGAAAGCTCTGAAAAGAATCACCAAAACGATTAAAAACTAGCGAGTACAATATGTTCTCTTTCTATTTGTTGTTGAAATTTCAACCATAGTAGTAATTCAAAATACAATGTCGTAGAAAATTGCACTCGTGTTCAATTTATTTCTATGCTGCGTGAATTTCGTTACGTTCAAGTCGTTGCTAGACAATCGACGGAACGTTATGTTTGAGGATTTCTAGTTATACCCCAGATTTTGAGACACGATTCACATTCCGAATCCAGGCAGATGACAATTTCCATTTTAATAATTTAGTATAACATCTCGTGGTAATTCAAATATGTATATTTGTGTGTATGTGTGTGTGTGTGTGTGTTATTTTTTTTATTAATAATATCAAACAAGTCTAGAGAAAGTTTTCTACTTATAGATTAATTCCAATTACTTTTCAAGGTTTTTACTAGATGTTTTAACACTAATGTGTATTTGTTGTGTTCAAAATTTTGTCTAATAATTTTTGACAGAACCTTTTTGGTGATTACTTTTCAGTCTAAAATATATTCATTTGAACGTTTGCAGGTGTTGTTATGGGAAATTGCGATATTGGATCTAGTAGAAATAATGTTCACTGTATGGAAATGTAGAACGGGGAATAGTCTGCACCCAAATTTATTTGTTGGTGATGGTGGTGAACAGTTGTGCCTATAGATGAAATTAAGAAACAATAGTTGAAGTAGGCCAGTTTTAATAAATGTATGATCTTTCCAGTAATGACCCTTTTTGTCTTACAGAAAAATTCTCATCTTATAGAAAATTTTAAAATGAATACCTGTAGTGCTTTATTTGTATTTTTAACTTTTGAGCACAGCATTAAATGCAAGATATATATAATACATATATATGCATGTATAAGATGAAGGGTTTATCTATTAAGTTGAATTTAAACACTTATAGGAAAATGGTACAAGCATTTCTATTTATATTAAATCTTTAATTATTTATTAGTAAGTAGTTTAAAACCATGGTGATGGTAAAGTGTTGTTTGAAACAACTAAAAAAAATTCATGTACATGACTATTAAGTAATTTTTGTTCATTTTCAAAATTTGAAGTTGACTTATATTGCAACAATAAATGAGAAGCTATTTCCATATTTTTAGAATTTTTTCAAATCTATATGGTAATGGTATTTTGTTGATTACAACAACAATAAAAACTGCACAGATTGTGATTTGAATGAGGTAGTTTTTAATTTAAGCAATAAACACTTACTTACAGATCATAAACTATTTGCATAATTATGGTCAATATTAAATTTTTTGGGGAAATAGTATATTGAAATGAAAACCTTCCCATTATAGGTCTCAGAATAACTGTCTTTAAAATATAAATACTTAATTCACTTTCATTTTTCCAATCATTCACTCCCATTTGTTTTTCAGAAAAGCATTTATTTTTAGAAAAACTAAGAAAAAGAACTTAATTCTGTTTTATTATCTTCTAACTGCTACTTTTTGACCATAACTGAAAAGTAGGGTTTCCTTCACTTATATAGATTTTGTAACAAGATTTTAAACTATTCAACATTACAGAACTCACATTACAGGGCTCACTTTAAACTAGCTATGCTAAATGTGACATCCCTGTCTAAATATTGTTAAAATAAATAAATAAATAAACAGAACCTTGTGATATGAATATTTTTAGGTATGATATATAATATTATGTTAGACTGCAATATCAGCAATGTAAGTACTAACAAATAATCATTTATAGATATATATTATAATATGGTATTTGCATTATACACAGTTTTTTATGACAGTAGTATTTAATTTATTAATTTAAAATTTGAACGTTATGAAATCCAAATAGCCCTTAGCTTTTCACAATTTAAACAGCTAATAACTAATTGAATGCTTATCTTGAAATAACTAAAAATGATTGACTTAAACTTGGCTCACAAAAACATTTAATATTGCCAGTAATTGTATACCATTGACCATTTTTTATTTAAAACATTATGATGAGAAAGTCAGAAAGCTTAATATAACAGGTGTAAAAAAGTAATTTATAATAATAATCCTTTGAAATATGTTTGAAAATATATAATAAGACTGCACAAGTCAATATTTGTTTGTGTATTAATTTATGATAAAAGAATGTTGGCATGGATGTTATATTTTAATTCCAAAAAATGTTCACTGAATCTGGTTATACAAAAATGGTATAATACAAGAATTTGCAGTTTTGTAAACTCAAGTTAATACTAGTGTGAATAATCAGAGAATGCCTATCATGCTATGTAGTTGGCATAGAGATCTTTTGTTAACATAAATATATCCAATATACATGTAGAATTACCTAGTTACAGGTGCTAAATTATTTATAATTGTAATATGTTGTTAAAATAATTTGAAATTTTTTGAAAACTAATTGCAACTAGTGTAAAGCCCAAATTACAATCTTGAATGTATTTGCATACATCTTGTACTATATCTTGGCTGCCATGCGTGATTAAATCTTCTGGTTATGGTACAGCGTAGGGACCAATCATTTATGCACATGTATGAAGAGAGGTAGAGGTTAGGGGGAGAAGTGGAGGTTGGGGGAAAGAATGTTGTTTAAGAGCTGAATTACTTGTCTGACTACCCTTTCAGTCCTAAAACAAATATTGTTGATTTTATATTTTTTTACAATCTTTGCCACTTGGGCAGGGAAATTTAACCCACAAAGCAAAGCTCCGCTATAATTATATAAGGACCATACCTCATTCTTTTGAATATTGATCATTTTAAGTTATGCTTCCCCCCTGAATTCCCAATTAATGGACCTTGGCTTATTACATGTCACTTAACAGTTGAATTGTTTTCTTGCAAGAATTTATAGAAAGTTGTGGAAGATGTGTTTTTGATAAATAAGTATTATTTAATGTGTACTACAGTGTACTAGTAACTGTTGAAAATGGTGAAGGCTATTTCACAAGACTCAAAACGACATCATAAAAATGACAATACAATCGATAACAATGGAATTATTTGAATTACAATACACCCTTCTACATGAAGGGATGACCGGCTGATGTCTTTTTGAGTCTCGTGAAATGACCTTTTCCAATGAAAATGCAAATTGCAACTTGGCATATGTTGATGTTAATGTCAAATATTACAGTTGATTCTTTATGTGCAGGTACATATCCTAATGTTTTATGACCAAACAGTGCACCATTGCAAGCATATTTTTATTGTTATAAAATCATTATAAACCTACCCCCAGTGATTATAAAAATGGGATTATAAAATAGTAAAAGACAAGATCTAAAATAATGATTTCCTGAATCCCAGGCAAATGTTTTCTTTGACTGTCATTATTTTCTGACACAAAATGACAGCAAGTTGGACTGATGTCAAATGAATTTTCTCACTTCAAAATTGAGATATCTGTGGTGCATTATTGTTTAAAAGAAGAAGTGGATTGAAAAGTAATTTTAATTTCCCATACAACATTTAAATGAGTTTTGTAAAGGAAAGTAATTGTAGTATTTAATGTAAGTAGTTCCTTCAGCTACATTAGCTAGGATAGTATCTTGTCACTAGGTACTTATACACTTGACAATGACTGACTTTTATTTATTTATTATGTGAACAAATCATAATATTTTATTTTGTTTAAGATGTAAATCAAATTTATTGTAAAATGTAAATGAAAGTCGGCCATTGTCAAGAGGATAAGTACCTAGCTAGTGAGCCTCACTAAGAGAAAAAAGGATCTTCTGACATTTTGTGTTGAATATGAGTTGTTGACAACTTTGCACACTTGAATTATTAATCCATTTCTTGCAAAGATATTTTTAAAATATTTGAAATAGAAATTTTATTTTTGTAGCCCAGGAATTGGTGTTTTTTGGGATCACTGAAATTTTGACTTTTTGTTTACACACTTTTTTTGAGACAATTTCATTTGTCATAAGTTCAGTTTTTGGTCAGTGAGGTGTATATGTATCTGGCATATATCTGATAATTCCTGCTGTTATTTACTACTGACAATACATCAGATTTTGAAGACTATAGCAGTAGCACAAGCATATATTTGTCATGTCTAGCTTCTTAAATGCAAATCACATCTATTGTAAACATAGACATATTTTTCATTTGGTTCTCATGTTTGGAAGTAATAAAATTAATTCGCATATATCAAGATTGCAAAAATCTTTAGCAATATTACAAAAAAAATTACAAGCTGATGGTCTAGACAAGATGATGTATATAGTTAAAGGGTAAATTTTATTAAGAGTCTTGAAGCACAGTAATACAGTGTATTTACCTGACCAGTATAGTATCAGTGTTGATCTTTTTCTCTAGAATGTCTAAATTTTGCTCTTAGAAGTTCAATAGTAATAATAATAATAATGGAAATTTTTATTTCATTTTAACCTAAAATATAATTGTAAATCTCGCTATTAATAGGTAACTTACAATTGGCTAGTTGAGTCGCATGCATCATATAATATAGAGCTACTGTTATTTACAAAACTATGAATAATAATAATAATAATAATAATAATAATAATGACTTTCAGTAAGCAGACAACCCGAGCAGAGATATTATTCACACTACAGGTGAAAATTAAACTTAGCTAAGCACCAGCCAGGAGCTTAGAGACCGAGTATTTTTGGCAAAATTAGGGTGGTACCAATAACTGCAGACGTCTGCATCACACCCAGGATGTCCAGAATACCAAGATCTTTCATATCCCTCAATCCAACTCAAAACAACCCCAACCACCAATGGGACAGTAAATTGTTGATATCCAGTGCATCCTGATTTCCTTTGCCAGAGGAGAATACTTATTAAACCTTCTCCTCCTCCTTCAACACCACATTTAATGATCCCAAGGCACTGAGAAACCAACAAAGTACACTTCTGAACCACCTGATCCAACACAGTCATATCTGGATGGTTATTTTCCATCGTCTTTGTTGTCTTGATGCTCCTATCCCACCAAATCTCCACCTGGCCATCCCCTGAAATTCTAACATCATCTGGAACCTCCTTATACCAAATATCAGCATACTTCACTCCATACTTTCTACACAACTCCCAGTACACCCTAAACCCCATCCTTAATCATGTCTCCTCCTATATTCCTTCTGCACCAACACACTGCAACCACTCACCAAATAATGGCAATAATAATAATAATAATAATAATAATAATAATAATAACAGTAATAATAATAACAGTAATAATAATAACAGTAATAATAGTAAATAGTATTAATATTAATATTAAATTAATAGTTACTAAAATAATAGTAATAATAAGAGTAAGAGTAATAATAATAGTAATAATTATAAAAAGCTAAAAACAAATTACACAATATTATTTTATCAAAATGTTCCTTAGAAAAATGTAAGATACATATTTGAGAATCATTGAAGCTAAAAATCTGATAAGATCTATAACACATAGCTGGAATAAATAACTTTTTATATTTCTCCATTTGACATAATGTTGGTAAGGTGCATTTAGTGTAATTACAGATATTACGTTTTATTCAGGTAAAAATAAGTTTGTAAGGTTCAGTTTTAGAAAACTTATTTGGATTCATCATGGAAAGGTTTAAAGTAAATGAGAAATTTTTATCAGTAGGTAGAGTAAAACATGTTAGGATTTTCTGATGTTTTGTCTAATAACTTCTCACAATTAAAAAGTAATAAAACTATTGCTGCTCTAGTTATATTCTGATAAGATTTTAATTTGTATGTTCAACCTTCACATCCAATTGTACATTCATTATTCATGTTTGATCTCTTTAAATTTCAAAAGTAGTCTATCTTCAATAAAATCATATTATCTTTTCTGCTTTTCATTGACTTTCTTTTTCCAGTATTATTGGCTGTAAGCTATAGAGCTTTGAAGCAATTATTGTAACTAATTGCTGTGATTGTAAGACTATAGCTAATTAATCAAATTGCAATAAAACCAAAGGTTTTGTCATTATATTAAAAGGTAAAGTAAAGTCCTTCTATTTAACATTGTTAGTTCCTTCAGCTGTGAGTCTGGTATCGCATGAAGCTGACAGTGCACACTTTGCCCCCTCTCTCCGTCAGTACTCTGTTTTAAGGAATTTTAAGCTCAAGCTACATGGATTAGAGTGAAGTTGAAACAAGTATGCAAGGTCACTGGGGATTGAACTCAGATTCTCTACTTTCCCATGGACCCTTTCCCATAGACCATAATGCTTTGCGCCATTGGGGGGTAAACAGTAGAAGAAATGTATGCTATTATGACCAAAACT
>JANTNT010241813.1:0-14287 GCA_024752375.1 Entacmaea quadricolor
TAGATACGAAGCTGATTAGAGATAGGACAGGCCATAGGTCGGACGCGTTATATAAGTACGAAAAGGCAGATGAAACAATTGTTTCAAATGTGTCTGCAGTTTTATGAGCAAAATGTACAGAATCTTTGATGCCAAAATTTGAAGAAAAAGCGAAGAAAATGCCAGCGACAGAGCATCCGAAATGTAGTTCTAACGAAATTCTTATTCATTTTGGAAATATTACTAAATGTACTGTAAATATCGATTGCAGCTATGAACTAAAGTCAGTTAACGAGATTGCTAATGAAAATGAATTGTTGAAAAATTACCAAAAATTGTACTGAATTAAAAGTTATTTTGTGCTGTGTTGAAATTGTGTATTTTGTCATGAATATGTAGATTAGAAAACCAGTTGAAAATATTTTCATCACTAGTGATGAAAATATTTCAAACACCAGTGATTTTGAACTGGTTTTTCATTGGATTTCAAAACTCATCCACCTGACTGAATATGATATTCTGATTGGCTCTCAAACTCATGAATTATTAATGAGTTTGAGAAAGCGGAACTACTAAGCCGATTCTGGCTAAAAAGAAGTCTCGGGCTCAGCAACCCGGAGAAACTATCGAGCTCGGCTTCAAAATCCAGAGGAAGTCTCGGACTCGGCCTGAAAATCCGGAAAAGTCTCGGGCTCGTATTTGAAAAACAGGTTATCATCATAGATAGAAACTTTATTACTGTATCAAAAATTCATGAATAATTAAGGGAACAAATTAAAGAAAATCAGTACCGTAACGTTGTCTTGATACAGTGACCAAACACTTGCATAAAATTAGACAACTTTAGCTTTGAATTTCTCCTCAAAATATTTATAAATTTTTGATGCTATATCAAACACTCTTTCTCGTGTTTGATCTATTACGTCAAATAACATTTTCGATGACGTAGGTGAAAGTAAGAATTTGTCAGCGTCTCCTTTGCGCAAGTACGCTGCAAGAAAATTTTAGCATATATTAAATAATTCAATGCCCGGGGGTATGGATAGGGGTGTTCGACGGATGGTTTTGAAAATGACCCTAAAAGGTACGACCACATGAATGCCCTTTTGTGGTTAACATTGGCGAAAAGTTTAGTGTTAACAAGAAACGCGGAGAAAGAGGAAAGGCACTTTGAGTTAACAATGAAAGGGGTCAGCTAGAACATCTTAAGTAAAGTTCTAAAACTGACCCTAAAAGGTATGCGAGAATTTTATTCGACCTTAAAAGGTCCGTCGAGCACCCCTATCCATTTTTTAAGGGAGTCCCCTCCTCAGGATTCAAAGTTAAGTAAATGCATTAGTTGTGTATACGTATAGAGAAAAATAAAGAGAAAACAGAATATAATAAATAGCCTCTGTGCTTGCCCAAGTTTACGGTGACTCAGCTTACCCATACAGAAAATAACGCCCTTGGATCCCTATAATCCCCACATACATTACATTGTCCTGCTGCGTTGCTAGCGTGTTTGTTCTTGTAGTGTAGTGTAGTGGTTAACAACACATCGGACTAGTAAACTGAAGATGTGAGCTTCGATTCCCTCCAAGGGTTTAATGTTATTTTTCTTGTTATTCTTTCTCTTTAATAAATATTTGGTTTAATAATTTCCTTGACTTACCAGTTTTGATGTTTTGCCAGACAACCTCAACATACTGATCTCTATCAGGTCTTGACTGCTCGTGCCAGAATCCCAAAGCATGGAGAATCTCATGCATGATGATGCCTTTATTGTTACACACTTGATGCCCAAGTTTGATATTTTGAGGACCTGGAGTCAGGTACTGCATTCCAATTTTTGATGAACACCTTTTAATTGATAACGTAAATTTTAATTAATAATTTTAATTTTGGTTTATAGTAAAATATATACTATAAATTTTTCCTAGCCTGACTGGAAAAGCAGAAATTACTTATTGATGATACATATTTGAAAGAAATATCCATTTTATCAAATGAGCAGAGCCCCATTTAACTCTTTTAAAGACAAGATGACTGCAAAAATCTTACACATGAAGGCAAGGCTAAAAAAATCAAATACGCTGTCCTTTTGAATTTAGACAGGATATTATCAGATATAAACCGCTGAGTAGTTCGTTCAGTTTGAAAATAATGTTTTATTTTTGAGAAAATCGTTCGATAAGAGTCTCAAGCGGCCCTTGAGCGAAAGATGCTGGAAACGGACTAATATCGCTAAACTTTACACAGAGAGCATGTGTGAAAGAAAGCATCTATAACAAATCTTTCACTTTCTGCTAATATGAGTCTTTCTCGTTCATTGGACTGAATTGTATGCTTATTGGGCGATGGGAAGAATGAATGAATGAAGGTAGGATGGAAGGAAGGAAGGTGTTAATAAAATCTGGGAGTACACTGTGTTAGAAATTTGCGCTTATCTATTTTTCTTAATTTTTAAATTTTCTATATAGCATTGCAACATTCTGCTGACAACTTAGCAATAAGACCTCGAGGACGAATGGACTACAAGGCATTAGCCCATGAGGACGTAGGTCCAATATGGGCTATTTGAATCGTATTCCACGAGACCGAGAGGTCTAATTGTTTTAGTATAAACCTACTAATTGGGTAAATAAATTGATATCAGCAATTTTAAATGAGCCAAAATTATTTCATTTTCTCAAAAAGTGGTGATTTTCGCTACCAATAGGCAATCACAAGTTAGCCTTCTAGTAGAGTAGCCAGTCAGATTGCAGAATTGGTGATTGACCGTTAGGTGTATACTAAATTGAGTTATTCTATGCACACAAAGCTCTACTGAGAGAGAACAAATTAGCATTGCACGTCATTTGTAATACCATAAACAGTTCATAAAGGAACTTGGATTGTAAGATTAAACGAATATGGAATAGAAATTGGAAGGAAAAGAACGAAAGTCCGAGTTCGTAACAAAAAATGATTTTTTTGAATTTTTATAATTATTGAAGTGCATATTATGTGCTCAAGAACTCGAATCAAGGACTATGGCTGCTTATTTGTGGAGTTTTTGAGCAAAAATGCACAGAAATATTACTTAGCAATTATTTGTATTTATTATTTGCACTATCGAGAAATGCCATGTTACGTTATAATAATTATTATATCTTACCCTGATATGTAAACAAATTCAATCCAGTTTTCCTCATTTTTATGTTGAACAAATTTTAAGCACGTATGATTGTGAAACTGTTCGATGGCAGCGAGAATCGCAGTTTCAAAGCTGTTTTCAGCTTAAAAAAGACCATTAGTAAATAACTTAAAGTGTAGTATTTAGATAATAATATTAATTTTTCGTAAGAATAATGAAGTTAACAGTCATTTTCAAACTCCGTTACAAAACAAGAACTTTGACTGGCCTTTTCGGTAGTGAGTGAACCACTTGACAGCTACATATCAACCTATCACTTTTAGTCCAGTTAAATTACGGTTCGACCCTAAACAAAAATGCAACAAAAGCTTTTTTTGAAAGAATAAGGCTAATAATGACGTCCTTTACAACATCAAAAGTCCCAAAAACTCGGAGTTCGCTCTGAAAGACCTGAAAAACAGCATCAAATATTTCCAATACAAAGCATACAGAGAAACCACAGGGAGCCCAAGTATCGAAAAGAAGAGTTAAATGATTTTCAGCGGCGCCAACGAGATAAACAAATCGGGAATGTACAAATAACGCTAAATTAAACAAGAATTAACCAGTTCACCTGAAGAACTGGAGTCGCTGTTTTGCTACGAGCTTTGCAGCTATCCCACATCTCTTTTTGATTCGTCACTGATGTTGAGAAAACCTCAAAAATCAGTCCTAGCAGAAGCTATTTGGTCAAAGTTAAGTGAGGCAGCCAAAGCAGAGCCACAGGAAAAGCAATGATCCTGTTAGACATGTACAATGTTTCCACAAAGTACATGACTCAGGAAAGAAGAAGTGTTGCGAAAGTGGGCGTCACTGTCACCTTCAGAACCTGTACACCTTTGGGTTGAGGACCTCAGGAAATCCTAGGGGTAAGGATTGAAATTAAGAGGAAATCCTGGGGTATAAGGTAAAATATTACTGGAAATCCTGGGGATCAGGGAGAAAAAAATGGAAATTCTTCGTGGGTAAGAGCGAAATAAACAAAAGAAACATGGAAATCCTGGGGAGTCTTTCCAAAATTGACCATTGTCCATGGAGTAAAAAGTTAAGTGGAAATCTTGGGACTCAGAAGAAAAAAAAATCGACATCCTCGACCCCAGGGGTTAAAAATTAAATGCAATAGCCAATATTGATATGAAGATCCCGATGAAAAAGGACATCTTTCTGGCAAATAAGAACAAGAAGCAGAACTTTGTTCTTATACTGAGTGAGTTCTTGAAGGAAAAGGGCTGCTAGACCCGTCATGCAGTTGGCGGCGCTGATGCTCTAATAGTAAAGAGCTTGCAATGGAGAACACAGTTCTTGTAGGAGACGACACTGATCTCTTGGTGCTTCTGAGTTACTACGCGCACTAAGACGAACACAGCCTTTACCTCCGACCAGAACCAAAAGTCAATTCAACACGAAGACGAGTGTGAAGCATGAAAGAAGTGAACGAGCAGTTGGGAGGGGAGGTATGCCGCCATATGCTATATATCCATGCATTGCTGGGATGCGACACAACCTCTAGTCTGTATGGCATGGTAAAGGGCGCGTCCCTAAAGAAGTTCATGAGCTTTGAATATTTCCGACAGCAGGCACAGCTTCAGAAGAAATCATAAGCGTAGGAGAGAATGCATTGGTGTGGGCGGTAAACCTGGGAAGAAGTTCGATCAATTCAGATACCAGCGGTACCTAGAGAGATTAGCGAGACCGATCTGCTCGCAGCAACAAACCAGCTGAATGGTAAATTTTCTGTTTTTTTTTTTTTTTTTTTGCAATAAATACTGTTAATTTTGCTCAAAAATGTACTTTTCTTGTTTAATTTAATGTTATTTGTACATCCCCGGTACTGTTTATTCTGTTAGCGCCGTTGAGAATCATTTAACTCTTCTTCTACTTCTTCTTCTTCTTTTCGAGACTTGGGCTCCCTGTCGTTTCCCTACATGCTTTGTATTGGGCATTTTTATGCTTTTTCCAGAGCTTTCCCAAATCTCTGATTTTTTGGGACTTTTAATACGTTGGAAAGGGGGTCATTTTAATCTTATTCAAGCAAAAAAACCTTTTGCTGCAATTAGTTTAGGGTTGACCCCTTTTTGGCCGTAACTTCAAGGGACTATTTTCTTAAACCTTTATTATGAGGAACACTTTGAATTTTAAAATGTCATTTTGGACCCACAGAGATCCATCTCTCGGTCAAGTTAACTCGGATGTCCCCTGTGGGTCGGGAAATCTTACAGTGAGTAGAAAAAGAAACAATTGAGTTTTGACATGTCTGCTGGGTCGAATTAATGTTCGCATGTTTTTAAATATTTTATATCTACTAATTCCATATCAGACGATTAACGTTAATATACAACTCTTTTACCTGTTTTCAACTGCTCATTGATTACATAGGGGACGACTTTATTTTTCCAAAGATACGAGCGGTCTCTTATAGCGTTCCTCTTCGTATGTACAGACTTGTCTTTACTTTCGGTTAATCTTGTAGTCAATTCTTCTACCTCTTGGCTAGTCAGGTCGATATCTCCTTCAAATAAACGTTGACGGCTTTCTGTCGCAGAAGTAAAATATTAACAGGTAGCAGATATTTTATGATTGTCTGCGCCCTTTTTGACAACGTGCAACATTAAAACAAAATCAAACCTCAATTAAAATTCCCATAGAGTGAAAGCTATATATCCCAATTACTAGCAATTTGGCTCGTAATCTAGTTATCAACTATTTTGTTATCCGAAGACTAAAAATTCACACAGATATAAACTACACAAAGAAAGACCACTAGATACCTTGCTATTGTTATTTTCACTGTTCTGCTTCAGTGCTATTTACTAGTTTGTACTTGTTAAGTAATTGTTGCACGGATATATGGGGTGCACTCTACTCGTAATTCGTAGTTCTGCACTTCGCACTTTGCTGCGCATGGATCAAGAGACACAAAATTACGATTTTGCGAGTATTTTCACTCAAATAATATAAGTAAAATCTTTGTGGTATACATTTTCCTAATATTTGGAGCGATAAACGGAGATTTTCTAAGAACTTGCCTCTCGGAAAAGTGTCGTTTTCAGCCCGATAATGGTGATATTTTACAAAATATCTCGCAAACAAGCTTGGTGAAACCTCTTATATATTACAGCAATTCAAAGATTATCAACCAAATAACTCATTTTAAACAAAATTTTATGCTCCGTTTTTGAGATATTCTCAAAAATACACGATAACAAACTGATTTCAAGATGATATTTAGGTTCGCCCTTATGTTTAAATAACCCTTATGTTTTACAATAGTCAAATTTTCAGGTCGATATTTCAGATCTTTTCTAAAGTTTATTGTATAAATGAAATGATATCGTCAATATTTTAATAATAGCATATATTTAATGGGAGTAATGATGGCCCAATGGCCTATTCTATTGTTTCGAATATCGGTCTCGCATAGCCTCAAAAATGGGAAAATTTACCGCCATCTAGCGCGAAAACGAACTCGGTGCCCCCCGTTTTTTTTTCCCTTTTTGAAAAAAATCATAGCTTAGTCAGTAACTGTACGACATTTTAATAAAAATCTATGTTCGGTTCTATTTCTACAGAATTACCTTGAGGGATTAAGTACTAATTTAAACAGATCACTTATACTTATATCTGCCTATGAAAATAAGTGAACCGATATAATTTTAAACAATTAATCAACTGGAGATAAAGCTACATAAATCAACAATAAGCAATTATTGGATGAGGCCGAGTATGAAGCCGGAGGCTGAGGCGGATACCAGCCACCGAGGTATAGGGGGGAAAAAATTTAAATTGAGATTTTCCAGCTTTTTACTGTGTGTGCACCCCCAAAGTTTCCTGAGCGCCTCCCTGATCCTGGGTTCTCTCTAGGCTCCTGGGTAAACATATTCCCACACCCAACGCCAGTTAAAGACTACCAGCAGAAGTCAAGGACCAAGCCCCGCAGTAACTTACTTTCATTTACGTCTAAAATGCGAGTCATAAAATCAGTCTTTTGATTATCTCTGGTGAGGTTACCTTTCTTGATACTTTTACCTTTAAAATAAATGCAACTTATCAATTTCAGACAACAAAACTTTTGCAAATTAAAGTGGGTGTTATATCAATCGTAGTTATTTTAGAAGGCCATTAAGGTGAATGGCTACCAATGGACAAAGTCAGAAACAACTTTTAACCATCAATTTCCTTAAATTTAATTCTAAGTTCAAATATGAAAAGAAAAATGGGGTGTTTTGAACTCGTTTTTGTGATTTTCATTACTGAATATACATTGCTCGGACATTTTCGAACGAAAACAAACGAAAATGTAACTTTTTAAAACAAAATTTCATATTGCAAAAAATTATAAGGCTTTGCGAATAGTTATTTTCAAAAGAATTTGATTTATGAATTGTATGATAAAAGTAAATAATGAATTTTTTTTTACAAAAGCCATCAATAAAGGAAAGTTCTGTTCTTATAAGTTTTAATTTTTGCTGTCAAAAACGAACGCAAAAATGTAAAACATAACAGTATATCTATAAGTAAAAGTCATGAAAATTTTCTTGATTTTTCTAAATTGTTTGATTTGAACATGCTGGATTTGAAAAAAATTATATAATCTCGTGCAAAATTTGAGGGTTTTTCCCTTTTGAATTGAAGTTCGAAATGCCAATGGTTCCTGATAAAAATTTTGAACGCGGTCATGAAACTCAGCGGTATTTGTGCGCGCGCGAACTCGTGGACGCGTTTCGAACGTTCATTAGTAGCCAGTCACCTTAAAAAGGCTAGTCCACGGTAATCAGGTTTCTCTCAGTTAAACAAAATCTTAACTCAGTACAATCGAGTTAGTGATTTGCAGGATGGGGTCTTTTACTTGCTTTCTTCGTAATGTATGCTTGCTCAGTTTGTTGAGTATCAGTCTGTTGTGTAGGAAGTCGAGAGATTCAAATTCCCGATGGACAAGGTTCAAAGTCTAATTCATATGTAAGAGCTAAAATGATATGAAACTCAACTTGATTTAAAAACACTTTTAGGAAAAAAAATTTTTTGCTGCCTTAAAGTCACGTGAGAACAAAAATGCAAATTTGTTCTACTCTTTATGTTACACTTCACAAGCTACACCTTCCACAAAAATTTCAGTTTGATATCTCTTAAAGTAAGGGGCCGTTTACATGATACCGGAATGAGTTCGTTCCGGAATGAGCTCGAAATCTCATACCGCGTTTACATGAGAAAAGTTCACAGAAAG
The DNA here is from genome assembly GCA_024752375.1 of Entacmaea quadricolor. Taxonomy (NCBI): domain Eukaryota; kingdom Metazoa; phylum Cnidaria; class Anthozoa; order Actiniaria; family Actiniidae; genus Entacmaea; species Entacmaea quadricolor. The sequence continues at coordinate 8,358 of JANTNT010241813.1, forward strand.
AGACAAGACGAGACAGAACCGGCACGTTTGAAGGCATTATTGAATGCTGCAATGATGAACGCTTGCTTTAATTTGACGTACTACGATACGCACGCATCACTCGTTTCAGTCTCCTCAGAAACAGTTTCATTCCGGAATGAGTGTTCGTACCACGTTCACATGGTACTTGTACGAAATATCGTTCCGGAATGAAAACCGGGATGAACTCAATCCGGAATGACTCGTTGCGGAATCAAATTTTGTTGTGATATCATGTGAACGAATTCAAAGAAATGTATGGCAACCGGGATGAACTCGTTCCGGTACAAAACTCGATCCGGTATCATGTAAACAGCCCCTAAGAGAGTTAAGCCTTAAGGAGGCTCGATGGGATAATCTCGGCGCGCGACCTTTCAACTTCGAAGCCCAATAACTCGGACGCAAAATATATTATAAGGGATAAAAAACCTTCCCAGATTGTAAGAAAAGGATAGAAATTTCAAATGATAAAGTTTTTGATGAAATCGCATTTAATTCACAGCCGCTATAAAGCGTTGGTGATTTTACTTTACTCCTAATTTTCTCCATTTTTTGACCTAAGATTTTAAAACGCGCTTTATATAGTGGAGTAGAGGTAATTTGCTCAAGGTTCAGAAAATTTACAGAAAATCTGTGAGAGCGTTTCGAGAAATTTGACGTTAAAGTATTTAGACAAAAAAGTGTGCAAAAAACAAAACATTTTAGTAACCTTGTCCAAAAATAGTGTACTGGCTCATTTGGAGTTCCATTTTTATCTAGATCTGTTGTTAAACCCCTTTAGAGTAATAACTAAAAATTTGAAAGAAATCGAGGCATTGGATATTCCAAAAGAGCAGAGAGAATTTAGGTCATTATGAGCCGTATTTTGCAGCTATTTTGTTATGGTACTTAGCATCCTCGTAGCTGTAAAACTGCCTGATAAATTTTTAAACTTTTTTTGCCATATTGACCACAATCTGTCAGCAGGATAATGCCCAAGTTTCATCTTTATTGAAACATTTTAACGCTTTCAATTTTTGACCTAAAGTGAGGATAGTTCGGGGCCGGCTATTTGACTTAGACTTTGTTTACCTGATTATTCATTGCTTTGGCCATCTTTTAGGTCAAGTGTGCTAATTCCAGTGTGATGCCTGAACCTGTTGATGCTTCATTGCTTTCCGAATTATTTTTCTGAGCGATGTAAATTAAGCAACATCCATCACGCGGTTACGCTATTGGCTGGACGCTTATTAAAGTCGAAAGTAGAAAAAAATGTGTATGAAGTGGAAGAAAACGAAGTAGGTAAGGAAAGGAAACGACATAATGATAAGTTCGACGAGTGGCGTGATTAAAAAGTAAAAGGATGACAGGTGGATATTTAGAAGCTATTTGCCGCACTCAAAACTCAATAAATATAGACGTTCTTGGTATCAAAATGCAGTAAATATATTCTAGATTAATATTCTGGAGGTAAAAACCGGTTTGGTATATGCGTATTAGAGCTAATCCAAGTATTCCGCGGCTTGGTTGTCAAACACTTAGGAATTCATTGTTAAAAGTGTCTTCAACCGGCATCAGAAAATTCAAGTTTGCCCCCATAAAATCGTAAAGGAATGACTTTAAACTCAAACCAGTTACAGTATGGATATCAATGTTCGTATTTCCGGTGGTAAAAATATGTTTTAAGTTATGATCTTTGAGAAATTAGCTAAAGAGCTTCGAAATTGGCATTGTTTTCGAGTAAAATGTATGTCTGTCTGCAAGTAACGCATGGCAGAAATTTGATTTAGAGCCTTTTGTTCGTAGTGATTTTGGTATGAGTGCGATATTGTATAATTTGCTTGTATTAAAATTGTAAATACAACTATAGTGGGAAGGGAAGTTGCATTTGTTTATTTAACAGACAACGGGGCTACCCCTCCTACCATCGTTGTATTTACAATTTTAATATGTATTTATTTCAAAAAAAGGTTGACGGGGCGAAAGGCGAATGGTGATCGGCGATTGGCTATTGTACGACTGAAAGGAATTGTGGGGTTGTAAAAATATCTTCATATTTATTTTACAAATACTTAAAAGATGTCTGCATCACCTTCTTAGGTCTTTGCTGAATAGTTTAGACATCTTTTAAGTATTTACGAAATGAATATGAAGATATTCTTAGTGCGCCAAAGTTGCTTTCGGTCTCGACAATCACCGATCGCCATTCGTGGTTCACCCCGTCAACCTTTTTTGAAATAGCTATATGCAAATTTTACAATATCGCATTGATCCCGAACTGCCGATGGGTTTTAGCCAATCGGCCGAATGAGAATGAAAATGAATTAACACTGTTGTTGAAGCAAATTTTGAACGAGAGGACGAGATAACTGAATGGCCTAGCATATTAAGGATTGATTAGTTTCGCTGAGGCAAACGATTGTTCTTTAATTTTCAAGCGTACTTTCGATAAAAATAATAAATTGAGATTGTTTGATTTTGGTCATTTTAAGAGGTGTTTTTGTTGCTCTAGTTCAATCCAAATTACTTATTAGAAATTTTAAACCTACGACCGTATACCTTTAAAGTCTATTTTAACCTCCAAAGATGATTCAAATTGGTACTACCCTCGCTGTTCTGTGATAGCATGTTATAGCTTTTTGACATTTGATTATTTTTATGGTCAGTTTTCAAGTCGACCTCGTCCCGTAATTTGCACTTATACAATTTTCTTGAAACTTAGCACACAACATTATGACAATCTATTAATCCAAAATCAGAAGTCTCGTGAAAATCGTACAATTAAAAGTATAAAATGTAAAAATACCATCAATACAAAATCGGCACGTAACGACAAAAAAAAAAAAAAGAAAAAAAAAAAAAAGAAATTCCGAATACACCGTGAAAAGCCTAAATGATTGGGCTACAACACTGGACATATTTTAAAATGATCCGAGGGTTTTTCATGCGACATGAGCGAGTTAAAAATGTTCCGAAATCGGCGCGCAGTTATGTTGGAGTCACCTTAAATAAACACTACAAAAGGTTAGACTTTCAGGTGACTCTAAAGACCGTTCACTCTCTTAATCAGTTTATGAGAGACGTATAAGAACAACTTGAATAAAAATCTTCTTATGATGGAAACTCTTAAGTGTCGAGGTTATGCTTCCATTGTTGACCCAGAACTATCGAGAGCGTTTGAAACACCCTCTTGGGTATGTTTGGACGAAGTTTGAGATTTATTGGGCGGTTTGAACTCAACAACGCTGATCAACAGCTGCCATTACTGTTGGGTAATAATTAATGGAAATGTTTACTTGAAGCTTTTAACACTTCTAAATAAACAAGGAAACGATTTCTTAATGAGATATTGGGGATCGGATACCAATTGCACGTGCTTAGTAGGTGACTTAGTAGGTGTTCTTTGTGTGCATCACCTGTCTCTTAAGTAATCGCGAAGCTGTCAACGTGTAGTTCTTACCTGTTGTTTCAGAACAGTACTGAAACAATACTAACATAAAAACCAGCCAAGCTTTAATTGTATTTTGTGACTTCATGGTGAGAAGAGAAATAACTAAAAAAGAAAAAAAGAATAGAAACTTCAATAAAACAATTACCCACCTTGCTCGTATTCAGCTTTAATTCTTTCCGGATGATATGATCAAGACTAATTTGCAATATTATGCAAGTTTGCCCTCTAATACGAATCTCTTTTTTACATTGAAAAAGGACTTTAAAAATAAACGACAATTTTATGAAAATTTCATATCAAAAATATTTATTTAACTATGTATCTATTCATCTATCTATTTATATTTATGTTTGAATGTGTTAGTGCAATTGAACGAAATTTTCCATAACGCAAATGAAAACGGCGTGGCGAGAAATCGTGGACACGTATGGGTAGTAGATACCACCCCTGGATCTAACCCTCAAAAAAGTTGAATACGCCATTATATTGTAAGATAAATTTGTAACAAGATATAACATTACCCATTCATGGTTTAAATGTAGAGCCGATATACAAATATGGCAAATGTTACTCTGGATTCAATTGGAGCTACCTTACACAAGCTCAGTAAAGAGATTAAAAAAACTATTAGATATTAAGAGAATTTGATTGACGGCAGATTTCCTCAGTAATACAAAAGCTCCACTCCGGGATGTCCACAATTTTTCGCCAATAAGTGATGCTTTAAAAATACCTTTTTACTAATAAGATAAACATTGTTGATGTGACCCAATAGAACAAATTATATTTCATTTATAAAGATTTAGTATTTTTTGTATCGAACAATGAAGCATTTGTCAGACATTTTAAAATGAAAGAATATACTTGCATAAACCGAATCGAAATATGGCCGCCACTTCATTTTCATAGTTTTCAAAATTCACTTTTCAAGTAAGTACTAGTTTTAGACTATATTTAAGAATAGTATCAACAAAGTAAGAAAGTTTTAGGTAAAAGTACGAAGTTCTTGAGAAGTTATGAACATTAAAAAACTATGAAAATCACCAGATCGAGGCTAGTCAGTCGTCAGTCAATGGAACGCATACAAATCACTGTAATTTTGATTCCTAATAACTTCGCTGGAATTTTAGGTATAGCGATGAAACTTTCCAAAAATACATATTTCTGCCTGCTCTTACTGATGCCATTGGTTATTTTTTAAATTTGTTTTTATTTCTAAAAGTTGCTGGCGGCCATATTTCGATAGGGTCTATTATATAGTTAAAGATGTGTAATTGCTGAAACCCTGATGCTAATGCGGTATTCGCGTACTGTTTGTGTTTGTCTTAAATATTTTTTTTCACTTAAATAATTATAAAATTGTGAACATAAACAATATAATTTTTAAAATATAATTTTGATTACTGACAATTTTTAGTAATTAAAAAAAAAAAAAAAAAAAAAAACGGGAAAAAATCTTTCAATTAGTAAATAAGTTTCAAAGATTGAAAAAAGCATCGTTATGGAAATAACTATAATTTAATTAGATGGTATTCCTTTGAAAAAAAAGAAGAAGAAGAAGAGAAGACAAACAAACAAACAAAATAAAGATTATAGATTTTAAACTTACATTGTTTCCCTAGAAGAAGCTTGTGTTCTATATTCGAATAAAGCCTTCCTTAAACCTTTAAACCAAAATCTTTTGATTTCTTGAGAACGATAATCATTTTTATTTTGCTTTTGTTAAAACTCACACTGTGATAATATTTTTTGAGACCCATCATATTTTAGGGTAATCAATACCTACGGCTTGTATTGTTCTCTATTGTTTATGCTATTGTTCTAACGTGCGATGGATGAATAGAACAAAGAATAGATGTTCTAAATCATGACTAATATGATTTTTTTTCTTTCCGTTTAGAGGCTAGGCATGGGTCCGGGTGAACGAATAGCATCTTAAATGAAGAAATCAAAAGCGAGTGCGCGTGCTGTGTGCAGATTAAATGCACGCGGGGATTTATCAGAACACGAGCAAAGTGTTGAGAACCACGAAGACTTCGCGAGTATTCTGATAAATTCCCAAGTGCTTTAAATCTGTATACAGATACAAAGTTGTCCGTGCTACCTTGCTGATTTATAGCACGCGTCTCGACCAATCAGAGCACGGGCAACAATTACATTATTTTATAATGTAATTGTTTATCTATGTTATCCTTTCATTCACAATCTACATCTTACCCTTAACCAGTTATGTTTTGTATATATGATCCATCAACTCAGCTTTAACTCTCTGTTTTTATATCTTTTGCCTTTGTGAGCGTATACATTGCACTTTTAATATGCCGTTTTTGTCCACAGTCAAGTAAACTAAATAAAATGACAGAAATGATATGAAAGTATATTAAATGCGTTCGGTATATATATATATATAGAATGAATAAAGAGGAAACAATTTATAAGCCCTTGGCGGGAATCGAACCCCACATCTTCGGTTTTCTAGTCC